>JAAEEI010039828.1:50236-62346 GCA_012654025.1 Pachypsylla venusta
GTCATCTGCAGTGTATTGTAAAGGTTAAAGGCAACCCACCAAGTATTAATGAAATGTGAACGAACCTTTTCCATACGAGTGCAATAATGTCCAAGCAAACTGCATCATGACGAAGCCTTTGAGTTGGGTCATCTGCAGTGTATTGTAAAGGTTAAAGGCAACCCACCAAGTATTAATGAAATGTGAACGAACCTTTTCCATACGAGTGCAATAATGTCCAAGCGAACTGCATCATGACGAAGCCTTTGAGTTGGGTCATCTGCAGTGTATTGTAAAGGTTAAAGGCAACCCACCAAGTACTAATGAAATGTGAACGAACCTTTTCCATACGAGTGCAATAATGTCCAAGCAAACTGCATCATGACGAAGCCTTTGAGTTGGGTCATCTACAGTGTATTGTAAAGGTTAAAGGCAACCCATCAAGTATTAATGAAATGTGAACGAACCTTTTCCATACGAGTGCAATATCGAGAAAAAAAACAAGCGAGCTCAATATCTTAAGAACGGTAACTCGAGAGAAAAAACAAGCGAGCTCAAATGTGTTATCTTAAGAACGGTAACTCGAGAGAAAAAACAAGCGAGCTCAATATCTTGAGAACGGTAACTCGAGAGAAAAAACAAGGGAGCTCAATATCTTGACAACGATTTCAAATTTCGAAAGAACGCTGAACACAATTATTTCTTTATTAAAAAGGGGAAACTATTTTTAGGGTATTTCATTTTCGGGGGAGGCCCCAAAGGGCCAATATTGAAACCTTTAATTAGGACTTTTGTAAAACATTTTTGAAAAGTAATAGAAAATGAAAGTATTTCGAGATTAATTTGAGATGTGCACTCAAAATGGAGCCGGAGTTATTCAAAGTTAAATTTAAGTTTTCCCAAATATTTTTTTAAAAAGAAAAAAAAAAAAAATATCTTTCAAAAAGATTAAGTTGTTTCAAGCTTCCTCTTTGGAATAAATATTTATTTTTTTTTGGGAAATTCGAAAATGTTTTCAAGCTATTGAGCTCCGCTCATTTTTTTAGACACCCTGTATAAACTCTGTGGTGATAGCAGGAACGTAACTACGCTGGTCAGCACCCGGGACAAGCACCCATTTTGGCACCCCCGTCCCACTAGGCGAAAACAAAATTTCAACACATCAATATAAAAGAACCAAACGCACAAAAAATAAAAACATTGTCAAATGGAAAAACTCGAGTTTAAGTTTGGGCTCTAGGGAATCCAAAATGTGTTTTGACATCTCAACATCGAAAATTTCAGACCATTAAAATAATTTTCTTATTTTTCCATAGATAAGTTAAGTGGAGTGATTTTCGCACCAGATTTATTCAATACAAAGCTGGAGCCCATTACAATATTTTCTTATTTTTTCATAGATAAGTTAAGTGGAGTTATTTTCGCACCAGATTTTTTTCAATACAAAGCTGGAGCCCATTACAATATTTGCTTATGTTTTCATAGATAAGTTAAGTCGAGTGATTTTCGCACCAGATTTTTTCAATACAAAGCTGGAGCCCATTACAATATTTTCTTATTTTTTTCACAGATAAGTCGAATGATTTTCGCACCAGATTTTTTCAATACAAAAATGGAGCTCATTACAATATTTTCTTATTTTTTCACAGATAAGTTAATTCGAGTGATTTTCACACCAGATTTTTTCAATACAAAGCTGGAGCCCATTACATTATTTTTTTTTTTTCAGAGATAAGTTAAGTCGATTGATTTTCACACCAGATTTTTTTAATACAAAGATGAAGCCCATTACAATATTATCTTATTTTTTCATAGATAAGTTAAGTCGAGTGATTTTCGCACCAGATTTTTTTTTAATACAAACCTTTGTTACCGCTAAAGCAAAAAAAAAAAAAAAAAAAAAAATAAAAAAACACATTTCACCCACCTGAACAACAGTCAAATAAACGTTATCCCCGTTTACAAGAAACATATTTAAATTTTCCAACATGCGCTCCACAGAAAATTGGGCTCCTCTCTGTTCATCATATAAAACCAGATTAGAAAAATCGATCCAATTTTTTTTCCAAATTAAAAAATCATTGCGTGCCAAATGTTCTTCAAAAGTATTGAAATAGGTTTCTATCCCATAACGCAACGTGTTCACCACGGACCATACATATGAGACATGCATGTGTGGGGGAGACGAAATCTCCAACTTTGTTTGACTCATTTCACCGAGGAGATCTCTATAGAAATGAATCAATTGAACATCCATTCGAGATGAATTCTTCAAGAACAGCCATTCTGGATCAGTTAGATTTTTATTAATCAAATCTACTTCTGTTAACACCAGATTGATAACATCAGATGCTGTGACGTAGTGTTTGGACGAAGGTGTTGATGTTGAAAGTAGTGCGCGCACATTATGTATTGAGACAGAGTAAACGAACAAAGTTAGTAAAATCGGTTGGAACATTGTTACGTGGTGTAATGTTTATTTGAATTTATGTATTTACAAAATAGATCATAGTTGAAAATTAATTAACAAGAAATTAATCTGCGGATACCATATTAACATATTTTATTTATTTAAAACTAGCAAGATACGCCCGCTTCGCTTGGCGCCTTATAAACATGGCCGTTTATAGTTTCAAGTTTACATCGAGCGTCGGCCACTACAAAATAGATTTGACAGCCGGGCGTCGGGCACTACAAAATAAAAGTACATAGGTGGCCCGAGGAGGTAAAATAAGGTTTCAAGTGAGGTTCCATATTTCTTTATTTAATTATGAATATGTAATTATTTAATAAAGAAAATATGTTTAAAAAAATATAGATCTTGCTCAGTTAAATTACAAACATGAGACTCCTGGTTTCCTAATAGGGTCCAAACACTAATCGGATAATTCCACGAACGTAATTAATGACCTCACAAGGCCAATGGTCGGTTCTACGCGCCAGGACGACCTGGAACGCACACTATCATTAGTTCGTCATTTAGAAACAACAACTTTAACTTCTCCAGTTGTGGCGCGCGGAATATTTTTGAATTTATACTTCTTTAGGCGCTAACTTCTCCAGTTGTGGCGCACGGAATATTTTTGAATTTATACTTCTTTAGGCGCGTTATGAAAAAATGATGAGACTGAAATTTTATTTTTCTGTGACGCGAAACTTTTTTTTCTAACGGGAATTTTTTTTCACCCACGACGTGAAAAATGAAACTACAGCAATGAAATTTGTTACAGTTGATGGGTGCATTCCTGGGAAGATTTTTATCTAGGTCCCATCCCTCTAATGTTAAGCTACACCCAGTAGGGACAAACAATGGATGGGTGGCAGCAAAAAAGTTCAAGTTTTTCGATCTAAATGACATTTTTTCTCGAAATTTGTCGCGACGACCTATCAACTCAAAAGGTGAAAGTTTTGGGTGACATATTACTTCTTCATTTAGGACATATTTTGCAACTCTAATGTTAAGCTACACCGAGTAGGGACAAACAATGTATGGGCGACAGCAGAAAAGTTCACGTTTTTCGACTTAATAACTTTTTTTTTTTAATAATTCGGGAAACCACTCGGTTTACTGCACAAATGAACAGATAATAGAAATTCCCCGCACCAAACAGTGAACTACAAAAGATTATTATTGTCCAACTAAGCCCAGTAGCTCCACGATGGTTAAACTTAAAGACTTGAAACTTGGTACACAGATCCCTTTCAGTATTTAGGAGCGTAATAAGAAAAAATCCAAAGTTCAAGGGGGAGCAAGTTACAACCAAAAATTACGCTTCTTAGGGGGTCTTTTTTAATTTTTTCTGGACAAACTAAAGGAGAACTAAATATAAAATTTGAAAATTTCCGGTTTCTCCTCGATTTATGGACGATTTTCATCTCCAAAAAAATCGGATTTGAGAAGTACCAATTCGGGATGAGCGAGAATGCTGAAATTCAATACAAAGGTGTTCCGCAGTAAAGTCACATATCCTTGAATAAAATATTGAATTTTCTCAATAAGAGTGGTGCTCTGAGGGGGTCGGTTCCACCAAAAATCCATAATTTGGAAGTATCACTTCGGGATGAGCGAGAAAACTGAAATTTAATACGAAAGTGTTTCGCAGTGCAAAAAGTAATATCCCTGAGTAAAATATTGAATTTTCTAAATGGGAACCATGCTTTTCCTGGGGGTCTGTTCCACTAAAAATCCAAACTTGAGAAGATTTAATGTCACAATCTCCAAATTGTTGTTGAATTTCATAACCGTAGGCGAAGCACGGGCAAAGAGCTATTCATATTTTTTGTCTTTTTGTACCACTCGCCACCTCAAGCTGATCATTTTAACTGAGTGAGATCTACAGTTCATGGAACTACTAGTTTAAATATTATATTTACGAAATTATAATTCAATTATTTTTGACTTTAACTGAGACGTAAAATTTAATTTATCATAAAAAAAAATCATCACAAGAATTTAATTTTTAATTTTATTTCACGATAAATTGCTCTTTTTTTTATTAATATTTGATGAACAATTTGAATAAATTCGTCCGATAATATTAATAATTTATTTAAAAAAGCCTTTAATAAATATGGAAAGGAAGTTAGCAGTCATAATGAAATAATATTTTTTCAAAAAAATGTTTTTATCAAAAACTATACATTTTGTAAAGTTACGAAGCTCTTTATTTCGTATTACGAATTAAAATGAAGTTATAGACGAAAGCGAAGCCGAACTCCACAAAATTTGTAGTCGTTGACACAAAAATTATTTGTTTTGATTATTTTAAATCACAATAACTATGAACAAAGATTAATAGTAGTATAATGCACCAAATAACACATGACGTAGTACAGAACATACTCAAGTATCAGACATCAAGAAACAACTGATTACCGACTATCTGACAACTGTGGAGAAGTTTAATGCAGGGGCGTACACAAGGGGGGCTGGCCACTTAGAGCCCCTCCCCCCCCCCGTANCCCCCCCCCGATTTTTTTTTCGGGATAAGCCATCACATCAAATGTGAAACGCAAGTGCAGTGAGTGTATATCATCTAACCGTGTGCTTCTTTTTCAATGTCACGCAGAAAACACTTTTTGGGATACTTACATAACAAAGTGCAAAGTTAGGGCGATTTAACTGTTTTTCTACATATTTAAATTTTTTTTTACCTTCCTTATCCTATAAAAAGGAAAGTATTGTAATGGGCTGAAATTTACGATGCCAAGTTTTCAATGCCAAAACACGTTTTGGGGTCCCCAGAGCCCGAATCCCGAGTTTCAGCCATTGGTCCGAGTGTGGGTCTGTCTGTGAACAAGATATCTCAAGAACGGCAAGTGCTAGAGACTTGAAATTTGATTTATATGTCAGTTTTATGCGATGAACGGCAAAATAAGCTTTTGGTGGTAATTGAATATACCGTTGGCGGTTTTATGCCGCAGGTGAAACATATTATTTGGTACTATAGAAGACAAGTAGTCACTGAATTACAGGGTGAAACATTATTTGGTACTATAGAAGACAAGTAGTCACTGAACTACAGGGTGAAACATATTATTTGGTACTATAGAAGACAAGTAGTCACTGAACAACTAGCAAAGCAGAGGTCATACGATTTTTGAAGGAAACCCAGAAGTGTAACTCCCAAATAAAGCGGCAATTAGTATTTCCACATTTGAAAGAGCTGGTACATAAATACCAAATGAGATATTTGAAAAAATTATTTTGTATTCTGTAAGCTTGTGTATTCTAGTTTTTTTCCATCTATGTTTTGTAAATAATGTCGTCCAAATGACGGCCTAGGCGAGTGATGCACTTTTGGAGTCTTTCACGGAATTTTTCCATTACTCTGGTCAGCATACCCGCATCAATTTGCATGATTTCTATCAGAATTGCCTCCCCTAACTCTTCAAGGGTCCCAGGGCGATATTTGAAGACCTCAGCCCCTCGAGGTAACCCCACAGGAAGAAGTCACAGGGACTCAAATCCAGCGACCGGAGAACATATCCTGCGGAATCTTACGAGAACGATTGGCTGCATGGATAGCCCCATACACCCTAAAGTTGATAATGTGGTCCTAAAGTTGTGAACTCAACTCAAAATTGTTTTTCGACTAGGAACTGGATCTGTGAAGTGCAAACTATACCTTATACGGAACGCCCTCTGAGTGACTATAATGGTTCACTTTTTTTTTAAAAAAAAAAAACAACTTCACAACGAATGCACAATGCACGCTCGACCAAACCATTGCGACAACTAAAAACTAGATGTCATTTCGTGTTGAATATCACAAACCCCACGCTCCTCCTACTCCGCCTCCCACGATTTTTTGAAATGTGGGAAAACTAATTGCCGCAAGCTGTAGATTTTTTTTCATGACCTCAGTCCGCGTATTTTTTGAACAGACTTCGTATGGGACAAAATTTTGAATTAAATTTATAATGAAATCTGCCTAGAAAGTAAACGGTAGTGCTCTGAAGACTTCAAATTTGGTCAGAGTGTCGATGATACGTGTGTAGGAGGTACACGACCAATTCTCAACCCAATGGGCTTAACCTCAATACATAAAACAAAAAAACCTATGCAGTCGAGGAACATAGGGTACCGAAACCTTATAAGGTTTCGGTACCCTATTGTTGTATTTGGGGGTAACTCAGCCTCCTGCGGTCAATTGAGTAGCTACCAATGTAATAGCGCCAAGTGGTAGCAATATAAGGTAAAAATTGTTAAATGTAGCTTAGGCTTAGTGATATTGGAGTGAATGTTGAAAATACCTTGTAATGCTATGATGCCCACAGACATTGTGACATAATAACACAAACAAATATACATTTACATACATTTTTATTAAAGTAGTCCCACCACCACGGTCTCTGATGGTCATTGGATTTAGTTCAAATGATGTCTGCGGATGATAGTAAAAATGGATCATTTGCAAACAACTGCTGGACGGTTCCAAATTCGAAGGGTGAAAACGGAGCTCCGTACAGCCGTCTCTCACAAGACGTACTCAGAAATAGTTTCCAGTTTTTTCTTCGCAAATTGAACTGGCTAACTCCTCAGATACAGCCTTTTTTTTAATTTGGCTTAACGTCTCTTTAACATCTTTTGGTCATTCAAGACGAGGGTTTTACCCTCCATTCGCTGGAAACTTCCAAACTAGCTATCCACTAATTTGGCTTAACGTCTCTTTAACATTTTTTGGTCATTCAAGACGAGGGTTTTACCCTCCATTCGCTAGAAACTTCCAAACTAGCTACCCACATTGACCTCACCTAACCTGAGTTGGGACGGAAAAATAGACAGCATCACGAAGGCGCGAACCCACGTTGACACCCACATGGTACAACCTCGCTGGACGTTGCTTAACTTCAGTGATCTATCGGTGACTGGTGTTTTTAACGTGCCATAGACGCTGGCTAAGCTTTGGATATATTTTTGTGTACAATTTGTGTGAAAGATAACGGAACGGCTTCTGATGTCATTTTGATTGCAACTCCTTACTTGTACGTGGCTACTAAAGCCTTGTCTTCTTAGATAGCGTCTACGGCACGTTATATACACCAGTTCTCGGGAGATCACTAAAATCAAGCAACTTCCATTGAGGTTTTTCCAAGTGGGTGTCCACGTATGTTCTAGCCCTCGTGATGGCTATTTTTTCGATCCAACCCTAGCTGGTGAGGTCAATGTGGGTAGCTAGTTTGTAAGTTTTCAACGAATGGAGGGTAAAACCCCCGTCTTGAATGACCAAAAGATGTGAAGAAAAAAACCTTGATATCAGTGAAAAATAGCAAAAATGCTTAGGAAGCTTGCTCAGAAAGACATGTAAGTTTTTTTTTGGGGGGGGGGGGTAAACGACCGTTTCGAATGACGTTAACGAATGACGAATTCGAATGACGTGGAGATGTTAAGAAAAAAAAAAACCTTGACATCAACGAAAAATAGCCAAAAGCTNTTTTTTTTTGGGGGGGGGGGGGTAAAAACCCCGTTTCGAATTACCAAGAGATGTTAAGCAAAAAAAAAAAAACCTTGACTTCAATGAAAAATAGCAAAAAAGCTCAAGAAGCTTGCTCAGAAAGACATGTAGGTTTTTTTTTGGTTAAAACGTTTCGGATGACCAGAAATGTTAAGAAAAAAAAAAAAAACCTTGACATCAACGAAAAATAGCAAAAAGGCTCAAGAAGCTCGCTCAGAAAGAGATGTAAGTTTTTTTGGGTGAAACCCCCGGTTCGAATAACCAAGAGATGTTTAGGAAAAAAAAAAAACCGTTGACATCAATGAAAAATAGCCAAAAGGCTTAGGAAGCTTGCTCAGAAAGACATGTAAGTTTTTTTTTTTTGGTAAAACCCCCGTTTTGAATGACCAAGAGATGTTAAAGAGACATTAAGTATAAAAAAAAAAAAAAAAAAAANGTAGGCTTTTTTTTTGGTAAAACCCCCGTTTTGAATGGCCAAGAGATATTAAAGAGACATTAAGCAAACAACAAAAAAAACGTTGACATCAATGTCAAATATCCACAAGGCTTAGGAAGCTTGCTCAGAAAGACATGTAAGCTTTTTTCCAAAGTACAAAATCTTCAGTGGAGGCTTAGGTAAACAAAGGCTTTAATAGCCCAAGAGAAAAATTTTGATCCTATCATAGGCTTAATACCAATAGGGATCATCTTTTGGTTCCAAATCTCTAGAAAGATCAAATCTAATAGACCCACAAAAAAGCTAGACGATTAGATAAATTATATGAAATTATTGAAAAAATAATTTGTCTCCTTTAAATTAATTAAAAACATTAGTGATAATAAAACTCGCTTTAATTAGATATCATTGAATTCATTTTTTTACGATTATAGTTAGTAATTAATTATATTATAGTTATTAATTTATTACACAGATTTATT
This sequence comes from Pachypsylla venusta, assembly GCA_012654025.1. Classification (NCBI taxonomy): domain Eukaryota; kingdom Metazoa; phylum Arthropoda; class Insecta; order Hemiptera; family Aphalaridae; genus Pachypsylla; species Pachypsylla venusta. The sequence goes on from JAAEEI010039828.1 coordinate 59,092, forward strand.
CGTAAATAATTCACAATAAAAACATTTATTGTCATTTTTTATTATTATTTAATTCAACACTTGTTGAATGAACTGTCACTTTTGCAGATGACACTGTCAACTTGGCTAATAGTCCAAATCAAACTCTGAGAATAACCTCCGAAACCACTTTTTCAAACTATCATATCTATATTACACGTACACTTTGAAGAAAGAAGAAAATTGAATTTGAAAGATAGAGTTTTGCTTTGTCTTCTCGAAAAAAATGTAAGAAAACTGATAAATTATAGGGAAAATATTATAACACAATACGGATTACTGATAAGGGTTCATAATTATTACAAAAAAAAATGCGGATTACTGATAACGAATTAGAAATGTACAGTAAAAACAACAACAACAACAATACCATCAACAACAACAACTGATCAATGGACATAAACAGAAATGACTAAACAGAGAATGGCGTCTAATAATGGAAACTGCGAGAGCGATTCTACTGAAAGAACAACATATTGGAAATAGTAACCCTTCTGATCAAACTCATTAAGAAATAACAAAGAAGTTGGGTTTGAAGTTTGAACAAACATCTGCTGTCAATTGACGTAATAATAATAATGATATGGAACGAGAGGTCACGATAGTTGCGAGACTCTCATTAGGTAATAATGATATGGAACGAGAGGTCACGATAGTTGCGAGACTCTCATTAGGTAATAATGATATNAGTTTGCTTTGTCTTCTCGAAAAAAAAAATGTAAGAAAACTGATAAATTATAGGGAAAATATTGTAACACAATACGGATTACTGATAAGGGTTCATAATTATTACAGAAAAAATTCGGATTACTGATAACGAATTAGAAATGTACAGTAAAATCAACAACAACAATACCATCATCAACAACAACAATAACAACTGATCAATGGACATAAACAGAAATGACTGAACAGAGAATGGCGTCTATTTTAATGGAAACTGCGAGAGCGATTCTACTGAAAGAACAACATATTCGAAATAGTAACCCTTCTGATCAAACTCATTAAGAAATAACAAAGAAGTTGGGTTTGAAGTTTGAAGAAACATCTGCTGTCAATTGACGTAATAGTAATAATGATATGGAACGAGAGGTCACGATAGTTGCGAGAATCTTATTAAGTAATAATGATATGGAACGAGAGGTCACGATAGTTGCGCTCGTTTACCTAAAGGATATCGCGTTCGATCACGGGAGTTTGATAGAAATTGATATATCAAATTTTGGCACTTCAAAGGGATACAATGTTGTGGACATTGTATCCATTTAATTTTTAATTTAATATCAAATTAAAAAATCTCCTGGCTCACTAGAACATCATTCTCTTTTCATATTATATTATTCATTATTTTTTGCTCTCTTTCTCTGATGTATAGTGAAAATCCAAGCAATAAAAATAATGTATCACGAAAAAAATATACCTAAAATGCCTGACTGGCACTTCAGGTCTAAAGTTAGATAATTGAAATAATCGTTTCTGCTAGAGAAATCTTCAGAAACAGAAGTTTGTGGAATATTATGCTGGAAATATTTATAATGATACCGACTACAGAATTAGGAATTTGAAAAATCAAAAAAAAAAAAAAAAAAAAAAAAAAAAAAAAAANATAAAAAAAAAAAAAAAGAGCTGACACAGGGGGGTTAATTAAATAGTTGAAAGGGGTGTACTAGTGCACAGCCGGTTTTTATATTGCTTAATGTTGTAGTTGGTTTTATTACAACTTGATCATTCTCACTTCTCCCCTCCTTTTAAAGTCCCTCTTTATTATAACAATAGACTTATTATACTGCCTTACTAAGTCGCTTAAGGATCCGCCAGCAGTAAGCCCAAGTCGTATTATTAGAGAGATTTCGCAAATCTATTATGAGTTCCCCATAATCAATAAAAAAACGATAAGTTTATAGGTTTCGTGTCTCATGGACGGAAGAATTTTTTAGATTTCGCAACACCACGATATACGAAAACGAAGACTTAAGAGCCTCTAGCGGATAATTCAAGAAAACTTTTTCACATTTCAAAACAAACAACACAATCGTGTTTTTAGTCGTATCACTCTTATCCCATAATATTCAAAAAGCAAGACGTATGTATGAAATACTCAATGAACTTGAGGTTCAATAAATTCTAGTGTTGTAATACAACTAAAAGAGACTAATTTAACTTTTTGTTTGAACAAAATTGTTCTAAATATTTCGCTACATATAAATTTAAAACATTTAACGTACTATCCCCATTTAACATTTTCCATCCCAATANAGAAAAGTGGCCGTAACGAAATGACCCCAACCAAAACCAAACCACATTCAATTGTCATCGAAGATCTACCACGGTGCCAAATTTCAGCTCAATCGGACAATGGGAAGTGGGTTAAATTTAATTTCTAAGATTTAACCACAAACATAAATACACAGTAAGTTAAATAAAAGCCTTTAATAATAATAAAAAAGTTTCATAAAAATCATAACTGAATTATATATATTTTGAAACAGCCCAATAATCTACTCGAATTATAGAGATTCCCAAAACGAAAACCGAGCTCCGATAATTTTTGTCATGCGCAGAGACGAAAACTCGATACAACATCGTTTTCGGGATAGTTTTCGAATTCCGATTAATTTGCGAAATATCTCTATTATATGGTCAAAATCTCATATAGAGGATAACATACGATGTCCCGACTGGATTACCAGGCAGGAGCTGTGAGGACTGAGCTACTGGAGTTGGTGAATATTTCTATTTTTAGGGTTCCATAGTGTAAATACGGAAACCCTATTACTCATTCTACAATGATGTCAAAAGACTACGCCTGAAACAGTAGGAGGTATTCAAGTTGAAAACTTTCACAAATTATAATTGGTACTAGCTGTTTTTCCGTGCTTCGCTAGGGTTACAAAATTCAACAACAGTTTCGAGATCCAGAAATTAAATCTTCTCAATTTTAGATTTTTGGTGGAACCGACCCCCAGAGTGAACACCGCTCCTATTCAGAAAATTCAATATTTTACTCAAAGATTCGGAGCTGGTTAACATTTCTGTTTTTAGCGTTCCATACAAGTAGTGTAAATACGGAAACCCTATTACTAAGTTTACAATGTATGTTACAAGACTACGCTTGAATACGCGACCCTTGGATTACCAAGCAAACGCAGTGATCACTGAGCTACCGGAGCTGGTTAATATTTCTGTTTTTAGCGTTCCATACAAGTAGTGTAAATACGGAAACCCTATTACTAAGTC
>JAAEEI010039829.1:0-14329 GCA_012654025.1 Pachypsylla venusta
GTCATTGAAGTTATTTTTTATTCTGCATATGTTCATATGAAAAATATTTATTCCTCCAATATTCCAGAAAATGTTTGTATCTTTTATGTGATCAAAAATTTTGCAGTCAATCTCCGGGCTATCGGGTATAATATCAGTGATGCTTGTCATTTGTAGATACTAATTGTAATATATAAATATAATATATAAGTGCTGATATATTGAATGAAATTTTCTGTGTAGATGAGTTTTGGTAAGTGTGGAAATTTAACTTAATTGTTGATGGAGGACTGCAGGTTTGATGAGAAAGTAGAATAAAAATTAAATCGATGTAGTTGCTATCTTCCTAGTTGAAAACAAATCAGACAAATGAGACAAAACGAACAAGAGGGAGGAGAATAGATAACGGATTGATCAAGACGGCCCACCAGGACATACGGTCCTTGCGTTATCCTTTAGAGAAAAGGCAAAAATCCTTTTCATGTCATCCCAGCCGTTTTTTCTGCTTCTGAAACAACTTTGGTATAGGACCTAGTGTCACAATATCAACAGCTCCACCCTAACTCACTACCAACGCACATATTTCCACGTATATTCGTGAGCTAGATTCCTCCTTAGGGCTATATCAGCCCCTGCACCTAAGCCTCAATTGGGCTTTTTGCTTGGAAAGTAGCCTGTTTACCTAGTCAAGGCCAAAGATCTTAGCGAGCTTGATCAGGCGTTTGGCTAGGTATTTTTCGTGGATGTCGAGCCTGCAACTGTCCCATGTTCAGTCTCCACGCAAGTAGGGAATTGCAGTCAAAAATGACGTGAGAAGCAGTCTCCTCATCTTCCCCACAGAGTCTACACATAACCTGGTCCTGATGGAAGTCCATAGTGTGTAGGTGTTTTCTTAGACAACAATGTCCAGTAATCAGACCCGTGGCCAGTCTGATATTTTTCCGACTGAGGGTTAGGATCTCTTTCGTAAGGTTCCTGGATGGCCTCTGTAACATGGACTTACTATGTCTCAGCCCTGAGACGGCCCTCCACCGTTCTAGGTGGCTTTTAATTACCCACCCGTCGATGAATTTTCTGACCTCAGTCGTGCTTAGACCGATCACGGGCTCCGGCCCAATGAATGGTGTCGCGGACCCCATTCTTGCCAGATGATCGGCCTGTTCATTACCAGCAATGCCCTTGTGCCCTGGCACCCAACCTAGGCAAACCTGGTTGTTTTGTGCCAGTTCTTTTAGTGCCTTCTGGCATTCCCACGTTATTTTGGAGAACGTGCTATAGCTGGTTAAAGCCTTCAGAGCTGCCTGGCTATCAGAGAATATATGAATCTCTCTTCCAGAGAGACCCATCTTCATAATCTCGTCCGCGCAGGTGCGAATTGCGAGGATCTCAGCCTGATACACCCCGGTGTAGGTCCCCAAGGGCAGAGATACGTCCACCTTGGGTCGCACACAGTGAATACCAGCCCCAGATCCCACTTCTGTTTTAGAGCCATCAGTGTACCACACCATGGCCCCCTTGGACAGAAGCTTAGTTTCTTTGACTCCCCAGTCCTCGGACGTCTCAATGACGACCTTGACGGGGTTATCGAAGGTTTCTTCTGCAGCCTTCCTGTCGGTGCCCATTTCGAAAACGGGACCTTTGATCGACCCAGAGATTCTGGAATGCCCATATTGCTGGGCAGTCCAGGTGCTGTTTAACTTTAGCCTGAAGGCCGTCATCCTGGCGACTCCCCTGATATGAATATCAAGGGGTGCAAGTCCAAGGAGTGTCTCCATAGCCAAGGTCGGTGTGCTATTCATAGCACTGGTAATACAAAGACAGCCCAGTCGCTGGATCTTGTCCAATAACTCTTTGGCCTGTCTTTGGTCAGTTTTTGGCCACCATACAACACAGCTGTAGGTGACCATGGGTCTTATAACCGCACGATACAGGTAGAACATGACCCGCGGCTTCAGTCCCCACTCTTTCCAAATGTCCTTCTGGTCATCATCAGTGCCCAGGTACATTTGTCTTTTAGTCTTTCCAAATGGGGGTTCCATGTTAACTTGGTGTCTAGAGTGACTCCCAGGTATTTCACTTCGCCCACAAATGTCAGGCGCTCACCAAAGAGGTACGGAGGAACTAGTTCCTCTAGTTTCCTCTTCTTTGTGAGTGGAATTAGTGTGGTTTTTGACGGATTCACCTTAAGGTTGACCGTACCGCACCAGTTTTCAACCTCCTGTAATGCTGTTTGCATTAGTTCGGAGATTGTGTTCAGATATTTTCCCCGGATCAGTATGACTATGTCATCAGCATAACCCTGCGAGAAAACCCCTTTATTGTGTAGGTCTTCCAGGAGGCCATCAACTACTAGGTTCCACAGAAGGGGCGATAACACTCCCCCCTGTGGACATCCTTTCCTGACAGCGGCACTCACCGTTTCCCCAAACATATTAATGCTCACAGTTCTGTTCTTCAACATGGCCCCGATCCACTCACACAGAGTGGACCCAATCCCCCGCATGCGAGATGCCTGTGTCATTGCCTCGAATATTTCCACACAAAGCTTCTAAATACTTTCTTGTAACCAAATAAGCCCCAAAAAATTGAAAAATTGCTGCATAGTGGCAAATCAACCCTATGACTTTTTAATACGAACTAATGATTAATTTAGAAAAATTAGAGCTGCATCAGAGCAGCGAAGGCATAAATGCTTTCGCTGAACTTTAGATTAATAACATTTGTCTTTGAATGACCGTTTTGTTTGGAGGGGTTGGGGAGGGGATTAGCGAAATTTCCTTCTTGCTGCCCTATCACCCGCCAAATGCAAGGCAGAGCTTCTGTTTGGACGATAAAATTACAAAATAGTCATATAGCGGCTTTTTCGTTTTTTTCGTTTACCTATGTGCAGGAAGGTGTAAATTTTGAAAGTAATATTGATCTAATATCATTTTCATTTGGAATAACCGATTTTGAGTTACAGGCGTTTAAATTGGAGTATTACCTATACACTTTTCTGAAAAAAAAATAAAAAATAGCCCATTTTCGACTTCCCATTCTGACCAAAACACTGGAACTAATTTAACGTTTAAAAATATTTTATACGCCAAAAACTGAAATTAGTGAAAAAACCTTAAAAACCGTCACAAAACTAGATTGCTATTATTCGGGATGCCCAACGTGAAATAAAATCATCTCTTGCTTTTGACGAATTTATTCTAGGCGAAATCTAATTTGACTGGATTATATAGAAAATGTGTGTTTTTATGACTCAGTTTTTTTCCTCCTCAACAGTTTTCAAATAATATTTGAACAACAACATATTCTGCTTTCATTTCTGTTGACTGTGGCACAATTGTTTTTAACAAATTAACAAGTAAGTACCTAATATTTTTTATATTACAAGACAGAAATATAGCTTAGTTAGGACTTAGATTGAAGAAGATCAAGCAAAACGCTAGTTTTGCAACGCCAAGAAAAACAGGGCAAGCGTGCTTTATATTCTTAGGTATATATGCTTTCAATTCTGACCCCCTTAAACTAAACTTTAAAAAAAATCTTTTCATATTCATTGTTAGTGTTGCGGTATGTTAGGTGTTTTCATATTCTAAAACTCCACTTTAGTGCGAGTTGGAGTGGTCACAACCCTTTTAGTACCTGATCTGTATTCTAAAAAAAATGTCAATATTTTAAGTTAAAAACACAGAGCAAGTTGTGTGACTATAGAATAATGGAAGAAGAATTGATGGTTGACAGAATAATTTGTTCGATCAAGGATATGAAATTAAGAGAAAAGTTGTGGATAAAAAAGAATATATTACCCTTCAAGAAGCAATAAATATATGTAAATCGAGTGAGAAAACGAAGAAACTTTTACGAGCACCCCAAAAATTTATAGTTTTTTTCCACCTCGTGCTTACCACGGACACTGTGGTAATCACTAAGAAGCGGGATTTTATATTTGGGATCCTTTTAGACTTAACTCAAAATTTTCATTTAAACAAAACCCCGCGGAAACTTGTGTGGCTCTAGCGGTACCCTCTATGTCCCTGCTCCTGATTGCTCTAGGAAGCTGAAATTTTGTACATATATTAAATACTTTTTTCTATTTTATAAAAAAAAAATATAACTTTTACAGTTTTTGAGATTTTTTTTTTTTTTTTGTATTATAATTTTAGCAAGTGTATTAACACTGGCTACGATAAGTAGATAGCTGACAGATTGATCATTATAGTGAGAACTTTTCGTAGGTGCCGCCAAAGCTGGAAATAAATCACACGAACATCGGAATACTATCTTCAATATTTTGGCCAGTGTTGGTTGAAGATAGCTGAAATTTTGTAGATATATTATTTGTTCCGTTATAATTTTTTCACATTTCATAAATTTTTACTTTATCTGCCATATACGAAGTAAAGTACGAGTGTTGTATTGATGAAAAATTCGATGTCATTTTTTTTTTTTTTGCTTTTCTGAATTAATTATGGCGACCACATTGTTCGCACATCTACAGCCTTTATCCTTTATTATTTTTCCGATTTTGATGATACTTTACCGCAAAATTCCTTGAGGCCATAATTCGAGCCAAAACATGAAGATAGCAACCATTCAGGTCCATTTATAGATCAAAAAGTGTCATTTTGGAGTGACACAAACGGTAGCCCCGATTTTGATGAAATTAAAAAGAGTGACCCTTTTGTAGCATATCATCGTCAAGTTTTGGACCTCATGGGGTTATTTTCATCTGGGGGGCACTTTAGGGCACAACACCTCAATTTCGGGTCACTTATCTAAAAAAGTGGCAATATCACTCCAATTTTGCTGAAATTTAAAACAGAGACTGTTTGTAGCATATCATCGATAAATTTTGAACCGCATGGGACTATTTTCATCTGGGGTCACTTTAGGGCACCAAACCTCAACTTTAGGGTACTTATCTAAAAGTGGCATTATCACTCCAAATTTGATCAAATTTAAAGTATAAAGCTATCTCTACTGGGGGCCCTTAAAATATTTTCACTAGAAAGCAGTGACAACAGCGAAAGCTATTAAATCTAATTCAAATAATATTTTCTCTAGAAGCTGCAACAAGAACCGAAGGCTGTCAAAGGTAATTCTTTTTTTACATTAAAGCTGCGACAACAGCCGATATCTGCCAAATCTAAATCATATAATAATTTTACTAGAGAGCTATGACAACAGCCGAAAGCTGCCAAGTCTTATTCAAATAATATTTTCACCAGAGAGCTGTGACAACAGCCGAAGCTTGCCAAATCCATTTTCAGAATTATTTTCACTGAAGAGCTGTGATAACAGCCGAGGGCTGCCACTGCTAATTGATATAATATTTGAATCAAACACCTGAGACGTCTGTCGGTTTAGTACGGTTTTTCGTGCCAAATATTTTAATTTAAACTTATATATATATATATTTTTTTTTTTTTATGGAACTCTTTTCTACTCTAACTCGCATAAGTATTATTATTCATACGATAGTTTTTTTTTCTTTGAAGGATTATTATTTTTAATTTTCGTCTTGAGACTTTTTCAAAAATTAGATATGAAATATTTTTTTTTTTTTTCATCCAACTGTGCTACTGTGTCTGTTTGATCAATAAATCAGATATTTGGCCGTAACTCGAAAACAGCTTGACATATTTTAGCTCTGATAATATTCCTGGGGTCGTAGAACATTTCTAATTTATATATATTTATATCAATTTAAAAACTAAGACACATTTTAAAAAAGAAATGTATTGAGTTTATTCCAAACTTTAAAAATCTAATGTTTTGCTGTCTGCCATATGAATGGCAAATTGGTTATTCATACCAAAATTCATCAAAATCAGATAACCTAGACGGAAGTTATGGGTAAAGGCAAATTTGCCCATGTAACTCTTATCGTAGAAAATCGTTCGGAAAAGCATTAATGACTCCGTAAACCATTTTCTTTTAAGAAAAGGCACTATTCAGTTTGCCATAATTTTCTGATATCTACCTACCATGGGAAAAAATGGATAAAATTTAGCGAAAAATCATGTAATACTCTGCATTGATCAAAAACATTACTTCTAACCAGGAAACGTTCTGACTATGTGATAAATACAGGGTGACCATAAAGTTTCACACCACCCCCCGTATCTCGAGAATGGCTGAAAATATAAGGAAACGCAAAAACATATTATGTCCTTAGATTTTAGGGGGACTACTTTTAGACTCAAAATTTTTTGGCCTCGGCCAGCTGTTTAGGCTGGGCACCGACTGACTTCACCTACCGAAAAGGTAGTTAAAAATGGCTAGAAATAAGTTTTCATTATCCCAAATAAGTAATTTAGTAGAAAATAGTATTCCAACAAAATGGTTGTCCAACCCACTTCGACTGGAGAGTTCGAGCTTTCTTAGACCAAAATTTTCAAAAAAGCTGGATAGGTTTGGTCTAAGAAGGCTCGGTGTCTGCGGTCAAAGTGGGCGGGACAACTATTTTTTTTACAAAATTACTTATTTGGTATCATAAAAACATATTTCTAGGCATTTTTAACTACTTACCATTTCCTTACGGTTGCAGAGGTCCATTTTCACATGTTCCACACTGTAATTCGTGAACGGTAGATCCTAGAGAGCTCTGGTTTTCTGTAATGAACTCGTATTAACGAGACCTTTAAAACAAGGTGACACTTGATATACCTTCTCATTTAAGATTTTGAGGCCAGTCGGTACCCAGACTATACGGCCTGCCGGGGCCGAAAATTTTTTAGTCTAAAATTAATCCCTCTAAAATCTTAGGGATACGTGTTTATTTCAGCTATTCTCGAGATGCGGAAGGTGGGGTGAGACTTTATGGACACCCTGTATAACATATCGTATGAATATTAGATAATAATTTTTGTTTTTATGTCTTTGATGACTTTATAAGGTTTTTTCTTTAAAGGATTATTATTTTAAATATTTTTAATTTTCGTCTTGAGACTTTTTCAAAAATTATATATGAAATGATTTTTTTTTTTTTTTATTTCATATAAAATTTTTAAAAAAGTCTCAAGACGAAAATTAAAAATATTTAAAATAATACCTAATCCTTCAAAGTAAAAATCCTTATAAAGTCATCAGGTAGACAGCAAAACATTAGATTTTTTTAAATTTGGAATAAACTCAATACATTCCTTTTTTAATATGTGTCTTAGTTTTTAAATTGATATAAATATATATATATATAAATCAGAAATGTTCTACGACCCCAAGAATATTATCAGAGCTAAAATATGTCAAGCCGTTTTCAAGTCACGGCCAAATATCTGATTTATTAATCAAAGAGCCACAGTAGCACAGTTGGATGGGGGATTCGTAACCAGGAGGTTGTTGGTTCGAATATAACACCATCCCCGCCTACTTTTAATTTCTTTCAAACTTTTTATGGAACACGTGTTCTCTCTTGAAAATCCAGGGCGGATTTTAGGTGTTTGAAATATTTATGGAGTTGCGAATCACCCCGCTCAGTCTTACATGGATTAGCGGGAGACATGGTCTTATATTTCTTCGGTCGCGTACACTATTTTAATATTTTAATTTCTAGTTTTAACATTTTCCTGTTCGAAGGTACCTAGATCCTTGTAAATCTGAGTAAATAACATGGGTTTGTCATCAGTGTTCTATGTGGCATCATTCATGGTTTTATTGTTTGAGATGCATGGTAAGTTATCACATCAGTGTTCTATGTGGCATCATTCATAGTTTTATTGTTTGAGATGCATGCTAAGTTATCACATCAGTGTTCTATGTGGCAGCATTCATAGTTTTATTGTTTGATATACATGGTAAGTTATCACGTCAGTGTTCTATGTGGCATTATTCATAGTTTTATTGTTTGAGATGCATGGTAATTTGCCACAATGTATATGAAGTATTTTTTTTAAATTTATTTAGTCAATTTTATTTTATTTTTACAATAATAAATTCAGAAGAGCTTTCTTTTGCTAAATATAGCTTCAAAGAAAAGATATTTTCTTACTAACCATATTCAGATTACGAAATATAGCTTCTCAGAAAAGATATTTTCTTACAAACCATATTCAGTTTAGGAAATATAGCTTCTAAGAAAAGATATTTTATACAAACCATATTAAGTTTAGGAAATATAGCTTCTAAGAAAAGATATTTTCTTACAAACCATATTTAGTGTAGGAACTATAGCTTCTAAGAAAAGATATTTTCTTGCAAACCATATACAGTTTAGGAAATATAGCTTCGAAGAAAATATATGTTCTTACAAACCATATTCAGTTTAGGAAATATAGCTTCTAAGAAAACTTATTTTCTTACAAATCATATTCAGTTTAGGAAATATAGCTTCGAAGAATATATATATTCATATATTCTTACAAACCATATTCCGCTTAGACAATATGGTTAGCTTCTAAGAAAAATATTAGGTAATACTATTAGATAGGTCACACTTGTTCATTTTATTGATATGAAATCTATCAGGTGTTCACATAGAATAAAATATCTTAATAAAAGAAAATATTAGGCCACGGGGCCCCCGGGAAGGGGCAGTGGCCCCAAATTTTTCAATTTCGAAATTCCCTTTATACCAGCCATAACATATCACAAATTTACGTTTTTACAACAAAGCAGCTAAGAAGATAAACCTCATTTTCAAAAAACACAATATTGGGCCCCTTAGGGACCCCAAATACTATACAGAAAATTTCCTTCATGTCCTATACATGTATACCAAATTTCGTCAAAATCGGATGAAAATTGTGGCTTGTATTGCGTAACAAACAAACAAACATACATACACATATACAAGTACATCTTGTGATGTATACCGGGGTCAGTGGGGTTCACTGACCTTCGCAATCTATATATATAAGAGAAACACTCTAACTTGTCATCATAACGATTTCTCCGCACTGGTACGTCCTAGGAGGCTGAAATTTGGCATGCAGGTCGCACTTAGGTTTTAGATGCGCGCTAAGAAAGGATTTTTAAATATCCGAATTGCAGCGCCCGCCGCGGGGGAAAAAGGGGTTCGTTTACATATGAAAGTCACCTTTTCATTACTGTTTCTCCGTACCGGTACATTTCCGGGGGCTGAAGTTTGGTATGTAGGTTCACTTTATATTCTAGATGTGCAATTAAAAAGGATTTTTTAATATTCCCACTGGGGCGCTAACCGGGGGGAGGGGGGTGAAGGGCGCGTCCATAAATTATTATTACTTTCTCATCACTGTTTCTCCGTATCCGTAAATTTTCGGTGGCTGAAATTTGGTATGCAGGTTCGCTTTATGTTCTTAAGAAAGGATTTTTAATATTCGAATTTGGGCGCCCGCCGCGGGGGAAAAGGGCGCGTCCATCAAATATTATCACTATTTCTCCGTACCGGTAAATTTTCGGTGACTGAAATTTGAAAGTTCGCTTTACATATGAAAGTCACTTTTTCATCACTGTTTCTCCGTACTGGTACATTTCCGATGGCTGAAATTTGGTAGGTAGGTTCGCTTTATGTTCTAGATGTGCAATAAGAAAGGATTTTTCAATATTCCAACTGTGGCGCCAGCCGTGGCGGTAAAGGGCGCGTCCATCAAATATTATCACTATTTCAGACCTAACACCCTAATACCCAAAATATTACAAAGTACATTACATACTTCCTGTCCCACACAAAGCCTGAGATGCTGAACATCTATCTATCTATATACATAAAAGTAAATGTCTGTTTGTTTGTTTGATTATTTGTTTGTTTGTTTGTTCGCTTATAACTTACGAACTACAGCTCGGAATTGCACGAAACTTTGCACACTTATTTGTTTTTACCCGGGGAAGGTTATAGGCACGGTATTGTCCGGCCATTTTAGTTACGGCCGATTTTATGGCCGATTTTCCGGCCGATTTTCCAATTTCTTCCTCAAAATTTTCCGAATTTTGGCCAATATCTTAAGATTTGTCGCGACAACATATCAACTCAAAGCGAGAAAGTTTTAGGTAACATCTTTATCCTTCATTTAGGACAAATTTTGCAAAATTGTGACTAGCAATTCGAGGGTTACAAGTTCGAATCCGGGATCAGCCACAATAAAATGTTGACAATTGTTTAGACAAAACGGTATAGAAGAGATATAGAAAATTTGATGGGAATGAACCCCCCCAAAACCATAGCCTGAGACCCTAGAAAAATGATCACAGTTCAAAAATATACAACCGTTTACGATTTACGGCCGATTTTCCGATTTTTGTATGGGAAATTATAGAATACTATTAGAAACGGTAAGAGTATAGAACATTTGATAGGAATGGACCCTTCCCCTTCTCCCCACGCAAAAAAAACAAAGACTGGGAGCACAGAAAAAATATCACAGTTGAAAGCTCTCCAACCGTTTTCGAGTTACGGCCGATTTTCCAATTTTTGTATGGAAATTCAAATTTTTGTTTGATTTAAATAAAATTATGTACAAAAATCGGTTAGTGCCGATATAATTTAATAGAATTGAACACCATGTTTGTTGGGTAGAACGTTTTGGGAGTAGTATTGGGTTAGGTTCCTGGTTTTTTTTTAAACCTAACCCAATACTACTCCCAACGCGTTCTACACAGCTTAACAACCCGTTACTACTCCCCATGTATGTAATATGTAATCTATGTGTATGCTCTGATCGCGTTTAAACGGTTAAACAAAAATTTTAATTTCCATACAAAAATTGGAAAATCGGCCGTAACTCGAAAACGGTTGGAGGGCTTTCAACTCTGATATTTTTTCTGGGCTCCCAGTCTTTGTTTTTTTTTTNTTTGTTGTTGGCTTGTTTTGACAGTCAGATGGTTTCTCTGAATTTATGGGTTTGTTTGTCATTAGAGACAAGCAATATAATGCTCAATTATCACAAAAGGTAATTACCTATGTTAAACTTAATTACTTTGAAACAATTAAGCTTACGCACACAAAATAACAAAATCTTCCATTGAGAGCAACGCGTGGCTTCACTGAGTTGGTTCGAAATATTGTGACAGAGAAGCATAAGTTAAAACCACACCAATGCACAGTATCTAACTAGTAGATGCTTGAAGGGCACTCAATGAAAATGGACAGGAAGTGGTCCCGTGTGGCCCAAATCGGACAAGGCGTTTGGGACTTATCGTGGACCAATAACTCAGACACAAAAAGAAAAGTTTTTTTTACTCACTTTAGTATATAAATAAGAAATTTGAGTGTACGAGTATATACCTATAAGGTTATATGGTATAATGGTATATGGTAGGGGTTGTCTGATCCCCCCCCCCCCCCAANCCCCCCCCCCTAAGAAAATTCTATGCATATAACAAATGTACATAGCAAGTTTCATCAGCATCGGACATGACGTTCGAAAGTTATCATTCTATGGACATAACAAATGTACATAGCAAGATTCATCAGCATCGGACATGACGTTCGAAAGTTATCATTCTATGGACATAGCCGCGGAGGTAAAGGGTGCGTCCATCAAATATTATCACCTTTTTATCACTGTTTCTCCGTACCGGTACATTTCCGGAGGCTGAAATTTGGAATGTAGATTCACTTTATGATCTAGATGTGCAATAAGAAAGATTTTTTTAATATTCCAACTGGGGGGCCAGCCAAGGGGGAAAAGGGCGTTCAATTATATATACCGCTAGCGGTTTTTACCACTTTAAAGCGGTTTCCATTAATCCTGTCTAAAAAGAGAATGGTAAAAGCCAGAGACATCAAATTTAGTAGCTATGACAAATTTAGGATCTAATTACGCCCCAGATTTGGAATCATCACGAGAACCCCCCCCCATTTTTTTGGGGGGGGTATTTTTTGCTAGAAAAATAATAAACCCATGTGTCACATTGGCAGAGTTTTTCCTCCGCGACTGTCGTCCCAGTTAAAATATCAAATATCCTTCTATTGCACATCTAGAGCTTACAACAAACGTATCATCGATACTTGAGCTTACAATATTATAGCCCGTAGCGAAGCACGGGGAAACAGCTAGTTATGCCTATAGATAGAGTACCTAACTGCAAACACCCAATAAAATTTCAGATTGCTGTAGTCCTGTTACGTTTCCTATGTTTGGATGTCAATTTGATAGTCACTATTATTCGTATTCTTTGGACAATATATTCGGCAATCCCGTAAGCCCAATCATCATCAATTCAACACGACATTTGAAAAGTTTGGTGAAATTAGCCGCAGAAATAAATAGCAACATATGGATCTTTTATCCCGTCAACACCATGGATGATTTTCAAGAGTAAGTTTTGATGAAAAAAGAAACAGGTTGTGGCAGGACGCAGGACCGGCTGATGTTTGTCGACAGCTAGTAAAAGAGAAGAGAACCAGGAGATGTGGAGAGGTAGAGGAGGTGTCGTACGATGCGCTAGGTATTGCATTTTATTAGAGAGAGAGAGAGAACCAGGGGATGTAGAGAGGTAGAGGNTAAACCTCACTTCGTTTGATCATTTGGAACTAAGGAAGAAGCCAATCCGTTTATGAGCTAGAACGGATTTTTTTTTTAAAAAAATAATATTTTTATTTATTTTACTAATACAATAGACATACATAGTCTCCTCCCAAGTTATTAACGGCTCAAATAAGCTGGTCAGATATTTCAAAATTTGTCGCTACAATATCCTGTATTGTAGCTGTCCAGAATGTCCGGTTACCCCCCCCCTGTCTGAATACTATTAGTATATTTTTTTTTAATTTGGCTTAACATCTATTAGTTATTCAAGACGGATTTCACCCTCCATTCGCTGGAATCTTGCAAACTAGCTACCCACATTGACCTTACCCAGTTTGTGTTGGGCCCGAAAAAAGCCAGCATCACGAGGGCGGGAACCCACGCGGACACCTACATGGTACAACCTCGCTGGACGTAACTTCAGTGATCTAACGGGAACTGGTGTATTCAACGTGCAATAGACGCTCGCTTTAGTAATTAATAGAGTTACATTAAGTTTGATTTTATTATAGACTAGCAGTTGTGACCCGTGCTTCGCCACGGTTAAAATTTGTAGAATTTGATTTATTTGATCGAAAAATTAACTTTATCTTGAAAACGATTTAACATGTTTTAGTTCTGATAATTTATCTGATGTCCAGAATTCTGCGCCAATTTTGCTTGGCACAATACTCATTAGAATCATGGCCGTTCCCGTGCTAACATTATTCCATTCAAAATTTGTTCGTAAACGGCTCGACATTTTTTGATGCTGATAATATTCCTGTTTTTTCATTTTTTTTGGGGGGGGGGGGGGGCCAGTCTATTCCCATGCACAGTTTTAAATCTGATAATATTTCTAAGGTCCCCGTCTATGGTTATTGGTCTATGCCCATTAATTTTTCACTATCTCTTGCCGTTTTGGCTAAACAATTATTGGCACCCATAAAAAAAATCGGAAAATCAGCCGTAACTTGTGATTGTTATTCTAGGGTCTCAGCCTGGTTTTGGTGAGGTCCACTTCTATCAATTTCTCGATATCTCATATCGTTTTGGGTAAAAAATTTGTATATTCGAAATTTTATTTTGCCCAATCCTGGGATTCGAATTTGTAACTCTGAAACGGCTAGTCATAATTCTGGAAACTATGTCTTAAATTAAGGACAAAAATTCACGTAAAACTTACTCGCTTTCATTTGATATGTTGTCACGACAAAATTTGAGATATTGGAACGTGTCTGCCGTAACTGAGAAACGGTGCGACTTTTATTGAGTTCTGATAAATTTTTTGGGGTCGTAGCCCATGGTGTTGGAGGGTCTATTCCAGGCATGACCAACCTTTTCAAGTTTGCGGTCCATTTGTGTTTTCAGCAAAACTTATACGGGCCGCATATTTTTTCAAATGGAAAAAATAGAATTGAAAACTAATACTTCTTTTAAAAGCGTGTACGAAAAAAATCGAAAGAATTTACCAAACTTTTACAAAAATCTTGACGACGAAAATTTTCCTGAATTAAAAAAACTGGCTCAGCGTGTTTTTTCAATGTTTGGATCGACATATCTGTGTGAACAAACATTTTCAAACTTCGGGATGAGGGAGAAACCACTTCGGGATGAGGGAGAAAGCTGAAATTCGATAGTGAGGTGTTCCGAGTACAAAAAGTCATATCCTTGAATAAAATATTGAATTTTCGAACTGGAGTGGTGCTCACTCTGGGGATCGGTTCCACCGAAAACCCATAATTAAGAAGTATCACTTTGAGATGAGAGAGAAAGCTGAAATTTTATAAGAAGGTATTCCGTAGTGCAAAAAGTAATATCTTTGAGTAAATTATTGAATTTCCTAAGTAGGAGCCGTGTTCACTCTGGGGGTTGATTCCACCAAAAATATAAAATAGAGAAGATTTTATTTCTAAAATAGAGAAGAT
>JAAEEI010039829.1:32221-44672 GCA_012654025.1 Pachypsylla venusta
TTCTCGCAAAAATTTAAAAACATCTGATATAAAAAAAAACGTCAATAATCTGTGTACCATGACAGTCCTCTTTGAGTTTCCTTTGCTTAGTTGAAAAGTCAACCAGTTGTCGTGGATGGCTAAATCAGGTTCTGGAACACTCTCAGTTGGTCTGATTTAAAACATTCGAGGGGTTGATAAAATAAAACAAAAACACCATGGCGTTAAACCAATAATCTCGATTACAAAACCACGCTCTTGACCACTGTACACTCAGTTGTTCTGATTTTAAAATATTAGAATTCCTATTTTAAAATCAGAACAACTGAGTGTGCAGTGGTCAAGAGCGTGGTTTTGTAATCGAGATTATTGGTTTAACGCCGTGGTGTTTTTGTTTTATTTTATCAACCCCTCGAATGTTTTAAATCAGACCAACTGAGGGTGTTCCAGAACCTGATTTAGCCATCCACGACCATTGGTTGACTTTTCAACTAAGCAAAGGAAACTCAAAGAGGACTGTCATGGTACACAGATTATTGACGTTTTTTTTATATCAGTTGTTTTTAAATTTTTGCGAGAAGTAAATTTTAGGCGGTTTTATTTTATAAATGAACTCTCAGACTTGATATTTCTCTGTGGCACTGTGCACCGCAAATAATCACTTAAATGAAATCTCAGACTTGATATTTCTCTGTGGCATTGTGCATCGCACATAATGACTTAAATGAACCCTCAGACTTGATATTTCTCTGTGGCACTGTGCATCGCAAATAATGACTTAAATGAACCCTTAGACTTGATATTTCTCTGTGGCAATGTTCATCGCACATAATGACTTAAATGAACGCTCAGACTTGATATTTCTCTGTGGCACTGTGCATCGCACTTAATGATTTAAATGAACTCTCAGATTTGATATTTCTCTGTGGCATTTTGCATCGCACATAATGACTTAAATGAACTCTCAGACTTGATATTTCTCTGTGGCTTTGTCCATCGCACACAATGACTTAAATGAACTTTCAGAATTGATAATTCTCTGTGGCACTGTGCATCGCACATAAGGACTTAAATGAACCCTCAGAATTGATATTTCTCTGTGGCTTTGTCCATCGCACACAATGACTTAAATCAACCTACAGAATTGATATTTCTCTGTGGCACTGTGTATCGCACATAATGACTTAAATGAACTCTCAGACTTGATATTTCTCTGTGGCACTGTGCACCGCAAATAATCACTTAAATGAAATCTCAGACTTGATATTTCTCTGTGGCAATGTTCATCGCACATAATGACATAAATGAACGCTCAGACTTGATATTTCTCTGTGGCACTGTGCACCACACATAATGACTTAAATGAACCCTCTGACTTGATATTTCTCTGTGGCACTGCGCATCGCACTTAATGATTTAAATGAACTCTCAGTCTTGATATTTCTCATTGGCATTGTGCATCTCACATAATGACTTAAATGAACCTTCAGAATTGATATTTCTCTGCGGGACTGTGCATCGCACAAAATGACTTAAATGAACCTTCAGAATTGATATCTCTCGTTTGATTTTTAGGCTAAGATTATCCATTTGTCAGACAAACTCACAAAAAAAAAAAAAAAATACACATTTCAATAACATTTTTACAAATTTACAATCCTAGCCTAAGAATCAAACGAGAGATATCAATTCTGAAGGTTCATTTAAGTCATTATGTGAGATGCGCAGTGCCACAGAGAAATATCAAGTCTGAGGGTTCATTTAAGTCATTATGTGTGGTGCCCAGTGCCTCAGAGAAATATCAAGTCTGAGAGTTCATTTAAGTCATTAAGTGCGATGCACAATGCCACAGAGAAATATCAACTGTGAGGGTTCATTTAAGTCATTATGTGAGATGCACAATGCCACAGAGAAATATCAACTGTGAGGGTTCATTTAAGTAATTATGTGAGATGCACAATGCCACAGAGAAATATCAACTGTGAGGGTTCATTTAAGTCATTATGTGAGATGCAAAATGCCACAGAGAAATATCAAGCCTGAAAGTTCATTTAAGTCATTGTGTGCGATGCAAAGCTCTCATGTAATTTCACAAACAATCTATTTCACAACACTAATATTCTAATGTTTGTAAAAAAAAAAAAAATCCTAGGTTTTGTATTTAGTGTCCGAATCAATATTACCGACCCAGAACTCCATATTGCCTCAGTTTGCCCTACGATAGAGAAAGTTGGTCATTTATGAACGAAAAAGAGAAATATATTTAGAAAATTCGTCATACACAATTAATAGGCCCAAAAATTTCTGGGAATATCATGTTGGGTCCATTAAGGATGTCCTAAATATTTTTTTTTTATTAGAAAAAAAAAAAAGAAAAAACAAATTGAAAAAATATTTGAGAGCGGTGTTTGTTTCAAGTTGAACAAGAAAGATTTATTCTGGCAAAAAATAATATACAATAATATTACTACGTGCCCCAAAAGTACGAGACTTTATGCGTAGTTTTGAAATGGTTTCATGGTATTATATCCTAAATTGAACCAACTAATGGTGTGAATAATTTTTTATGGGCGGGTCCCATGTGCCCCCCCCCGGTCCAACATTTGTTTTTTAAATACGAATCCCCATTTTGTGATACATTTGCAGAAAGACAATAAAATTGGAAGCACTTTCAAAAACTCCACACGTCTAGCCTGTTTAGTTTCAAAATGCCGATCATTTAAAATTTCCAAAGACATGACTTCCAAGAGTGTCTAAAACTAGACGGATTATTTTGGAATGGGCGAATTATTTGCAATGCTGTCTTTTATCGGGGATGTGTATATAAAAGATAGGGACCATAATTATTAGAGAAATTTACCTAGCTATAATTTATAGCTCTTCTATCAATAATATCCTGATGGGGTGTGTTCAGTAACAAGTGGATCCTCGGTGTCACATAGATTCCGCCCCGACAAAATGTATGTAGAAAAAGCAGGTTCCTTGACATTTTTTCCTATGCAATTGTTCAATATACCATTGCAAATAATTCGCCTAGTTTTAGACACTCTTGGAAGTCAAGTTTTGGAAATTTCAAATGGTTGCCATTTTGCTATCGCAGAAGCTAGACGTGTGAATTTTTTTTGCAAAGTACGACATCTAATTTTATTGTCTTTCTGAAAAATATCACAAGATGGTGGTTCGTATTTAAAAACAAAATTTGGATCCCC
Source organism: Pachypsylla venusta (assembly GCA_012654025.1). NCBI lineage: Eukaryota > Metazoa > Arthropoda > Insecta > Hemiptera > Aphalaridae > Pachypsylla > Pachypsylla venusta. The sequence goes on from JAAEEI010039829.1 coordinate 35,410, forward strand.
TTGGGGGCCACATAAGATCCGCCTCTGAAAAATTGGTTACACCGCCAGGTGGTTTAATTTGGGATATAATACCATGCAAAATTTCAAAACTCCACATAAAGCCGTTCAAAAGATATTCAGGTGGTTATTTAATCATTTAGGATGATCCTCAATAGGGTAGCAGTAGGATATTCAATCAGTCACCAGCCACCATTCTACCTCTTTGTTTCACTTATGTTTTCAAAAAGGTGGCTGCACAAGTGTTTGTAGTTATAAAAAATATAAAAACATTCTCACTTGTTCTTATTGCCTACCAGGAGTGCAAACTCAGATCATCAGCAAACTCTCAGTTAATATTGTTACAGGTAATTACTATTATATTATTATATGGTATACGGTTTTTTTTTTTAAAAAAAAAAAAAAAANAAAAAAAAAAAAAAAAAAAAAAAAAAAAAAAAAATGAAGTTAAACGCCGCCTGAGATTGGCTGCACTTACTTAGGTATTATAGTTTGAATTTTAGTATTCTTATATTGCTATTGGAAATTGTGTGTGTGGGGGGAGGGGGATTTGGTTTGTGTGCACTGTCCACTCTGCATATTCCAACCTTTAAAAATCAAGATTTAAACGTTTCACCCCCCTTAGAGACATGATCATCCTGACTAGTATTTCTAAATTTTATTTTACCCGTTCCCGATTTCGTACTCGTAACTCTAGAATGGCTGGCCCTACCTCTGCAGAAAAAAAAATCCTAAAATAAGGAATAAACAGCCACCTAAAACTTTCTCGCTTTGAGTTGATATGTTGTCGCGACAAAATTTAAGATATCGGACGGTGAATGTCCGATTTTAAAAAAGAAATTGGAAATTTGACCGTTCTGATATTTTGGTTCTGATAATTTTTCTAGGGTCGTAGACCATGATTTTGAGTTCCTGTTTGGGCTCTAGTATTGTAACATACAAACCCTACCACATAGGTAAACACAAATTTCTGATTTATACTTACATATATATTAAGATTTGTTTACATTTATTCCATGTTGTTCATAAGTATATAAGATCTAACTCCTGAATAGGGTTCTCAATGGATTTTATTAGAGCGGGCGGATTCGAGATATATCAATTACATGCGAGCTCTGTCAATGTTGAATGGGGAGGAATGATTATCTTGGTCGAATATTAGGGACTGCAAGAGGGATTTTATCGACTAAGCCTGTATATGAACATAACTTGTTGTAGCATTCTTTCACTGTCAGAGGTTTCGATGTTAAGATGTTCTATAAGGGATGAGTAAGAAATGGGTTCAAGATATGATGAATAAAACCCATTTAGTTTTAAGAACATAGACCTCACAAATCTGTCTTGAATGGATTCTATTTTTCTGATAAGGAGTTGAGCATTTTTGCTCAGATGACAGTGACGTATTCTAGTCTACTCCTTAACAAAATTCTGAATAGCGTGGTCAACGTGTGAACATCGAAAGAACTCGCATGTCTCAAAATAAGACCCTCAGTGTGTTTGGCTATATCGTGAGTGAGCCAAACGAGGCATAGCTGAGTTACAGGTTGGAGAAGATCATTTTTGAACAACTTCTAACGTGGCTTGATGGGTTTCTGTCAACGAACAAAAAGTGAATGTACACTAGTTTGATGGCGGTTATTTCAAATATGCCATCAAAAAATTAAAACAACAAAAGCAAAATTTGGGAAAACCTGAAAAGTGATCATATAAAAAGTGCAACACTTTTTTGTAAAAAAAATTGAAAAATCGAACAAAAAATATACAGAGTGTTCGAAAAGTCCCGGAACGTATTTTTTTTATTTTTATCGGCTGAAGATAGAGACTCGAAATTTTATTTGTAGTTCTAACAAAAATTAATCTTTTATTTGGCGCAATTAAAATTTCTCAGAAGTGGGTAAACAGACACCATCTTTCAATTTTTAAATTGAAAACCATATTTTTTATATTCAAATATTAAATATTACGTCAAATTCTACACACAATCGACTCCTCACTCGACACTTTGATCAAACATAACTCTGTTCAACTTACCCAATCATTGATTTTTTTTTTTGGAATAAAAATGATAAAACCAAGAGTGTAATACACAATATGTTGAATCTCGTGGTACCATTGATTTTTTTAATTTTTTAGACTTTTTATACCCAAGGAGGGTAAAGTTTCATTTTTGAAATTTTAACATCAACCAAAAATGAATTTCTAACTTCCTTAGTTATAAAAAGTGTAAAAAATTAAAAAACCAATGGTACCACGAGATTTAGCATGAAAATCTTGACTGACTTGATGCAATACAATCTTGGTTATATCACTTTTATTCCAAAGAAAAATAAATGATTGGGCGGGTTTGATCAGAGATCCGTTTGATCAGGGTATCGAGTTAGGAGTCGATTGTATATAGAATTTGACGTATAATTTGAATATGAAATAAAAAATAGGGTTCTCAATTTAAAAATCGAAAATTGGTATATGTTTACCCACTTTTGAGATATCCTGCAGAAATTTTAATTACGCCAAAAAATATTAGATTATTATGTGTTGAAACTACATACAAAATTTCAAGTCTCTATCTTTAGTAGTTAAAAATAAAGAAAAAACCGTCGCGGGATTTTCGAACACTCTGTATAATAGAAAAAATTATTGCAGTTCTGTTGGGTTCATTTCATTTTGTGATTCACAAATGTTTTTGTGGCCAACCAAGTTAATGCTACCGAATGCTAGGTGTTCTATTTTCATTGCTGATTGACACTTCGTGTTGACTGTCGTTAACTGGTTCGTTGCTCCTGTGTATCAGAGCAGTCTGTATAATTACTTCCTCTGTCACATCCTATTCCCTGACGGTTGATGTTTTGCTCCTTTGGCTGTGTATTATGTTGTTATGATTGACCCTGAAATTTTCTTCATCCAGCACACATTTTTTGTTATATTTTGCTGGCATGGTGAGGAGTCATTGATGAATGGTTGATGTTTGTCCTTTTAATGAAGCAATTTTTTATGCTGTGTATAGTTTTCTGTAATGCAAGGATTGTAAATTGCATCTTGCAGTTTTTCTTCCAACCCCTGAATTTGTGCTTGATTTTGAAATAATTTAAATAAATTTATGTTTTTGTTTCTGCTGTGTTTGAATTTCTTGATTTTTTTCTTTTGATAGAATCAGAACCGTACCCAATATTTCGGGGGGGGGGCGGNTTGGGGGGGGGGGCGTCGAAGAATTGACAGCCAAGCAAGGACTAACATCTGAAAATGATGATCATGGAAGGTTATATTTAGTGATGGACGCGAGACGAGAAATTTCTCGTCTCGTCTCGTAAAAAAATAAGCTCTTTTCCCCTCATTATCATAATTGTAAGTATCTACGTGTTACATTTTCTCAACATAAAATATCAGCAAACGGACATGAACGGTAAAATCAGCTTTTGGTGGAAATCGATTATACCGTTGGCGGTTTTATGCCGCTTTTTAGTGGTTTTCGCATATCTTGCTTAAAATAAGAAGGGTAATAGCTATAACTTTAAACTTGGTGCTTATTCATATCAGCTTCATAAAAGAAATTGAAGTATACAACTTAGGTTGAGATGTAAAATATTGTTTGCCGCTAATTAGCGGTTAAAGACCGATTTTTGGCGGTTCCACCTAAAACCAAAATGGAAAGAGCTAGAACTTGAAATTTGATGCCTATTCATATCAATTGCATACTAGAAATTGAAGACTATAACTTCGGGTGAAGTGTAAAATATTTTTGGCCGTTAATTAGCGGTTTATGTTCCGCCTAGAACCAGAATGGAAAGAGCTGGAACTTGAAATTTGGTGCCATTCCATATCAATTTCATATAATAAATTGAAAAATACAACTTAGATTGAAGTGTAATATATTGTTGGCCGCTAATTAGCGGTTGAAGGCCGCTTTTTGGCGGTATCCATAAAAACTTCCCCCACCCCCGTATCTCAAGAATGGCTGAACATATAAGAAAACGCAAAAACACGTATCCCTTAGATTTATGGGGGATTAGTTTTAGACTAAAAAAAAAAAAAAATTGGCCTCGTCCAGGCGTTTAGGCTGGCACCGGCTAGATTCAAAATCTTAAATGAAGAAGTGACACCTTATTTTAAAGGTCTTGTTAATACGAGTTCACTACAGAAAACCGGAGCTCTCTATGATCTACCGTTCACGAATTACAGGGTAGAGCATGAGAAAATGCACCCTTTGCGGCCGCACCTAAATGGTAGGTAAAAATGCATAGACATAATATTTTATGGTCCCAAATAAATAATTTTGTAAGAAATAATGTTCCAACAAAATGGTTGAACCTTCTTAGAGCAAAGTTTTCAAAACAGCTGGATAGGTAGGAGATGTCCTCGGGAATGGTGTCCCCGTTCACCGGACTTGGATCCAGGTGACTATTTTTATGGGGATATTTATAGTCGGTTGTTTACCGAACCCAACCTGCTCTCCCGAAGATCTCAAAGACCGTATCAAGAAGGCCTGTGTGGACATCACCCCTGATACATTTGAAAAAGTGGGCGTAAGTTCGAGGCCCGCCTATATCATTGTATTGGGGTCAACGGGCAGTGGTTTGAGCAGCTTACCTACCATTTAGGTGCGGCCGCAAAGGGTCCAATTTCACATTTACTACCTGTAATTCGTGAACGGTGGATCCTAGAGACCTCCGGTGTTCTATAATGAACTCGTATTAACGAGACTTTTAAAACACGGTGTCACTTGATATACCTTCCCATTTAAGATTTTGAATCCAGCCGGTGCCCAGCCTAAACGGCTGAACGAGACCAAAAATTTTTTAGTCTAAAACTAATCCCCCTTAAATTTAAGGGATACGTGTTTTTGCGTTTTTTTTATATTTTCAGCCATTCTCGGGATACATAACTAGCATGTATACATATTATGTATCTACACTAATACATATATTGCTAATATAATTTATGCTATAATATACAAATAATATATTGTTAGAATCTCCAGGAAAAGGTCTATCCAGGAAAAAGTCTAGTATAGGTACCTATTTTTCACCAGACGAGAAATTTCTCGTGTTTTTACGAGACGAGACTTTTTGGTTTCGAGACGAGACAAGGATTTTGTCTCGTCTCGTGAAAAAAACACGAGACGAGAAAACATTGCCTGTCTCGTCTCGCGTGCATCACTAGTGATGGTGATGTTGTTGTTGATGATGTTGTTGTTGTTGTTGTTATTATTGTTAATAATGTTGTTGTTCTTCTTCTTGTTGATGATGTTGTTGATGATATTGTTGTTGTTGTTCTTGTTGATGTTATTTTTGATGATGTTATTGTTGTTCCTGCTGTTTTTGTTCTTGTTGTTGTAGATGATTTTATTATTGTCGATGATGAGTTACACTTACAATATAACAAAAGTCATGCATAAAAAAATAATGAAATTTCGGATCTGAACACCATGTACCTCCTCCCCCTGGGTAGTCTGATATTTGTAATTCATTCTCTTCAATAATATTAGATTTGTGACTCTTATGATTTTCACTTAAAAGTTTTCGTTCCATTGTCTGGCATTGAACCTTCAGTTTACGTAGGTTAGTCACGCGGTTTTAATTATCCACGCATAACTCATTTGTGTATTTACTTAGCGACCATCAATATATTACACTTCAACCTAAGTTTAAAGTTCTAGCTATTACCGTTTTCATTTTAAGCAGGATATGCGAAAACCGCTAAAAAGCGGCATAAAGCCGCCAACAGCATATTCGATTGCATGAAACTGACATAGATACCAAATTTCAGGTCTCTAGAAATTGCCGTTCTTGAGATATCTTGTTCACAGACAGACACATCACACACGGACCAAGGGCTGAAACTCGAGATTTGGACTCTGGGGACCCCAAAACGTGTTTTGGCATTGAAAACTCGACATCGAAAACTTTAGCCCATTACAATACTTTCCTTTTTATAGGATAAGGAAAGTAAAAATGGATGACTTATATCATCGTTGAAATGCCAATTAATAGAAAGTACAGAAGTGTTTATGGCACGTTAAGTACACCATTCCCAAATTTGAGCAACGCCAATGTGGTTTTATTTAGTGGATGTCGCCCTCGTGATGTTGGCTATTCTCGGTCAAACTTAGACGGGGGGTAAATGTCCCTTCTCATCGAATGAGCAATAGCTGTTAAAGAAACATTAAGCAAGAAACAATCAGGTTCAGTCTCCTGGTTACTCTGAAAAGAAATGGGCCCGGTTGGGCTAAATAAATTATAATTTTGTTCTTTTTTTCAGATTTGTAAGAAATAAAATAATTCAAATGGCTGCTACCAGTATGAGAACATCAGTTTTCAGTATTATTTTAATAGCCCTATTTGTGGGCAGCTTTGGTGAGTAGACATTGTTTAAATGTGTAGAATATTCGTCGTATATTCTGTTCCTAAATGACTGATGTTACCCTGAGAGTTTAAAATACCCTGAAACCTGAGGGTTACATAGTGCCGTATATTCTGTTTAAATTACTGACGTTATCCTGAGAGTTTAAATTATCCTGAAACCTGAGGGTACATAGTGTCGTATATTCTGTTTAAATTACTGACGTTATCCTGAGAGTTTAAATTATCCTGAAACCTGAGGGTTACATAGTGTCGTATATTCTGTTTAAATTACTGACGTTATCCTGAGAGTTCAAATTATCCTGAAACCTGAGGGTACATAGTGTCGTATATTCTGTTTAAATTACTGACGTTACCCTGAGAGTTTAAATTATCCTGAAACCTGAGGGTACATAGTGTCGTATATTCTGTTTAAATTACTGACGTTACCCTGAGATTTTAAATTACCCTGAAACCTCAGGGTACATAGTATCGTATATTCTGTTTAAATTACTGACGTTACCCTGAGAGTTTAAATTACCCTGAAAGCTCAGGGTATATAGTGTCGTATATTCTGTTTAAATTACTGACGTTACCCTGAGAGTTTAAATTACCCTGAAACCTCAGGGTACATAGTGTCGTATATTCTGTTTAAATTACTGACGTTACACTGAGAGTTTAAATTACCCTGAGAGTTTTGTGAAAATTAGTCTAAAAATATAAAGAAAATAAGCTGTTCACTGTGTTAATCGTGTTGCCCCACAACTGGATCAAATACAATAACCATTCTCCGGATTGTCTTGATGGTTTTCATTAAATTTTTTGATAAAAACTACATGTTAAGCTTACTTAAGTCGCTGAAATTTTAATAACTAGGTACTGGGAAAAATTGCATGCCATAAAAAGAATATCCCATGTTAATTCATAATATGGTATAATTAGAAAGTTAAAACTTTGGTCCAAAATTTCATTCAAATCGGCCAAGGCAAAGTAGGGGAAAGGTGCTACGTTCTACAGCGTTCAGCTGACGAACATAAGTCATTCCACGCAGCTAATAGGTAAATTGGAACGTTAAATATCAAAACTTGAGGGGGGTGGGGGGAAATTCTAAAGATTTTTTTTAGTAAAAAACATGATAAACCAATATTCTATTATGTTTTCATATTGATATAACAAGATAAGAAAAAAGGTTTCGCCTACGGCAGAGGTCGAAAAGATCTTACCTTCTTATTATCAAAAAAAAGAGAGAATGATGAAGAGAGAGAGGAAGGCCCCGCGTTGGGCCCCGTTTGATATAAGAAGATAGGATAGATTTTTCGCCTACGGCAGAGGTCGAAAAGATCCTATCTTCTTATAACAAGAAAACATAAATAAAGTAGGAAAGAGTTCTATCTATTAAATGAAACGTAACAACAAAGAACAATACGGCTATTGCGTTAATTATTTATTGATACATAATTGAAAAACGTGGTATACATTAAAATAAAATATAGACTCCGGAGATTTTACCTAAAGTCTCAGGCGTTGCTGAGGAGGTGTCGGAAGTCAGGGTGCGTCAGACAAATTAGGGGTAAATAATATATACGATTTCCTTGTTAATTAATGTGTGTGATAAAAATGAGTGATGCCTAGATAAATAAGGACTCGAGGCTACAAGCCACGTAAATATATATTATGCGAAAAAGGGGTTAAAAGTCTAGCAGGCTGAAAGCCTGGGGTGTCAAATAATTTAATACAAAAAATATCTTACGGCAGGAATGAATAATGTTCGTAGCTTGTAGACGTTCTGGTAGCTGGATGTTCTGGTAGTCGAGTTATCTTGTGGGCGAAGAATAGGCAGTCACTTGAAGAGTATAGGCGGCTGTATGAAGTACGGGCAGCTTGTATGATGTATAGGCGGCTTGTATGAAGTGTAAGCAGCTTGCATGAAGTATAGGCCGCTTGTATGAAGTAGAAGCAGCTTAGCTATAGTAATAGCGACAAGTAGTAACTATCATTATAAGAAAACTGTTAAAGTGTAGCTTAGGCTTAGTGATATTGGAGTGATTGTTGAGAATACCTTGAAATGCTATGATGCTCACTAAAATTGTGACATAATAACACAAGAAATATTTTTTGTTGTTGAGGATGTCTTATTTCTTCAAATTATGAATTCATTCATTCAATAGTGGTAGCAACGTCTGATGGTAGCCAGATGTACGAGACAACAGCTCCAGATAGGTTGTAGTCTACTGCTCGTGATTTCTTCCAATCCATTTATGACTAGCTAACTTTCCATGAGGAAAAGTAAATTATTCTTGAGATTGTATAAAGTTATTTGAGGGTGACATCCTTACTGGCCGAGTCCACTTGATATAAAATAACACATAAATCAAATCTGTAATATCATTATGTTTGTTACTATTGTGACATCCTGACCTTGCTGAAAGAAAAAAAATCAAGAACGCATACTCTCGCGGTACGGAGACTAAAATTTGCCTCTCAGTTCATATGACCTAATACCACTAGGCTTCTTTCTTTGGAGACTTCAAACTATTGCGAAATTGAAAAAGGGAATTCGAAACAATTTCGCAGAATTTGATGCGGATGCCTGTGCGGGCCATCACTAACTATTTTGAACGTCTAACCGCCTGTCGCCGTAGTCGAGTTGCCTATATTGTCCGATGTAGTCTTCCATACGCATATGGGAGGATATCAGCTTGTACTTGAATCAAAAAGTTTCGTTCAAAAAAATGTTTTTAAAATTTTTTTGTAAACATGAAATTTTTATATAAATGATTGACAATATCGATTCAGAGTTTAATTAATTAAATTAGAAATTAAAATAAGAAAATTAAAATTAAAACTAAAATTAAAATTGGAAAATTAAAATTAAAAGCCAAAAATTAAAACATTCAAATTAAAACTAATAACTTAACTTAACTTGGTGAG
>JAAEEI010039829.1:49925-62274 GCA_012654025.1 Pachypsylla venusta
ACGCTTAAACTACTGAACCGATTTTGATGAAATTTGGTATGGAGATAGACTAAACTTTAGGAAAGGACATAGGCTACTTTTTATCGCGAAAAAAGGGGTTGAAACTATAAACGGCCATGCCTATAAGGCACCAAGCGATGCGGTCGTATCCTGCTAGTTGGAAATAAATATCTTAGGATTTGTAGAGTTTGTTGTCCTTTGGAACCAAATCCAGCCTGTACATCATCATAGGTTAACAGTCGTGGTCTGGTTTGCAATAACTCGCCATGAGTTGTTGATACTAAAGTATCCGTACGTACCGATAATGCTTACATTCTGCATGGGAATGGAAAAATTATTGTAGTCGCCTTTTAAGAGCTTCTTACTGGTAATTACTTTTAGTCGCCTTTTGCGACCTGCATGGACTTGGGTGCCTTGGAAGTATTCTTAATAAGTCCTTCCATCCACAGCCTGTATAGAAATTGATGAAATGAAGAACTGGATTAAGAAAACTCAATCCATTAAGGTGGCGGATTAGCCAGCCGGCGGTGTTTCCACTCCAAATTTTCCTATAAAAAAGAAAGTATTGTAATAACCTGAAATTTTCGATGTCGAGTTTTCAATGTCAAAACACGTTTTGGGGTCCCCAGATCTCAAATCTCGAGTTTCAGCCATTGTAACTGTGAACAAGATATCTCAAGAACGGCAAGTGCTAGAGACTTGAAATTTGGAATGTATGTTAGTTTTATGTCATGAACGGAAAAATATGCTTTTGTTGGAAAACGAATATACTGCTGGGGGTTTTATGAAGCTTTTTAGGGGTTTTAGCATATCCTGCTTAAAATGAGAACGATAATAGCTAGAACTTTAATCTTGGTGCCTATTCATATCAATTTCATACAAGAAAATGAAGAATACAACTTAGATTGATGTGTAATATATTATTGGCCGCTAATAAGCGGTTCGAGGGCGCTTTTTGGTGGTTCCACCTGAAACCAGAATGGGAAGAACTAGAACTTGAAATTTGTTGCCCCTTCATATCAATTTCAAATAAAAAATTCAAAAAATTGAAAAAACAACTTAGGTTGCAATATAGATTTGGGCTGTGGGGAGTTTTAAGCATTGAAAACTCGACATCGAAAATTTCAGCCTTTTACAATATATATATATTCTTTTTTTATATATAGATAAGGAAAGTCATGTAGTTTTCACACCAATTTTTTTTTTTAAAAAAATCACTTAATTTGAATAAAAAATCTATGCTAATGTGACACATGCCCACACAATTGATATTTTACAATTTACGGTAGGTACCTAGGTAGAATCGCTTCATCCCCCCCCCATCCTCTACACCGAACACCGTGAAGGGCACTATCGACACTTAGCGTTGACACCGATATTGATGAAATTACAAACATACAATTACACCTTAAATGGGACCTACAAATATCAAGTCTCCTAAACTTTCTCTCTTTAGACCGCCACCGATATATTGGATTTCACCCAAAAGTTCTGGGTCATAATTAGACACCAAACATATGACATGTATGCATACCAATTTTCAAAACTCTGGCACTTACCATTCTCCCTTTAGACCGCCACCGATATATTGGATTTCACCCAAAAGTTCTGGGTCATAATTAGACACCAAACATATGACATGTATGCATACCAATTTTCAACACTCTGGCACTTACCATTCTCCCTTTAGACCGCCACCGATATATTTGATTTCACCCAAAAGTTTTGGGGCATAATTAGACACCAAACATATGACATGTATGCATACCAATTTTCAACACTCTGGCACTTACCATTCTCCCTTTAGACCGTCACCGATATATTCGATTTCACCCAAAAGTTTTGGGGCATAATTAGACACCAAATATATGACATGTATGCTTACCAATTTTCAACACTCTGGCACTTACCATTTTCTTTTTAGACCACCACCAATATATTCCATTTCACCCAAAAGTTTTGGGGCATAATTAGACACCAAACATATAACATGTATGCATACCAATTTTCAAAACGCTGGCACTTACCATTCTCCCTTTAGACCGCCACCGATATATTCGATTTCAACCAAAAGTTTTGGGGCATAATTAGACACCAAATATATGACATGTATGCTTACCAATTTTCAACACTCTGGCACTTACCATTCTCTTTTTAGACCGCCACCGATATATTCGATTTCACCCAAAAGTTTTGGGGCATAATTAGACACCAAACATATAACATGTATGCATGCCAATTTTCAACACTCTGGCACTTACCATTCTCTTTTTAGACCGCCACCGATATATTCGATTTCACCCAAAAGTTTTGGGTCATAATTACACACCAAACATATGACATGTATGCATCCAATTTTCAAAACTTAGACAGGAACTCTGAAAACCCCTAAAAAGCAGATGAATGCTAAAGTTCAAAATGTTATCATTCAAATAAAAGTTCAAAATGTCATTTAACATTCAAATGAAAATTCAAAATTTCATTTTATCATTCAAACCAAAATTCAAAATGTCATTTTAACATTCAAACCAAAATTCAAAATGTAATTTTATCATTCAAACCAAAATTAAAAAAGTTATTTTATCATTCAAATGAAAATTCAAAATGTTATTTTATCATTCAAACCAAAATTCAAAAAGTAATTTTATCATTCAAATGAAAATTCAAAATGTTATTTTATCATTCAAACCAAAATTCAAAAAGTAATTTTATCATTCAAATCAAAATTCAAAATGTCATTTTATCATTCAAACCAAAATTCAAAAAGTAATTTTATCATTCAAACCAAAATTCAAAAAGTAATTTTATCATTCAAATCAAAATGTAATTTTAACATTCAAACCAAAATACAAAATGTAATTTTTAGGGCAGAAAGGGGCAGCTTATCGAGATACCTACAACAAGGTCCTTGCTGTGCACACACCTAGCTTAAATATATTTTTAATCTATAAACTATTTATAAATTAAATGGGAGAATCGTATTGAAAACTTTGTAGAATAATTTATATTTTGGTGCAAATTCATCAGGTTGACTGACTAATCACTAAGTTTGGATAGTCTATAGATTGCTAACAGTACTACCTAGTCAACCTTAGATATGTTTTCATCATAAGCCACTTCAGATCCCCAGGGGTCTCGCTTATGAAAAATATCAGATTAGCACTTTTTTTTGTTCAGGAGTGTATTGAAACTCAATAAGTAGAGAGAGAGTACGGCATTGAAATTTTAGATAAATAGTCAGTAAAATACATTTTCAGTCAATTGTTTTCAGTTATACCGAGGACTCAACATGTCTCGTTTCTCTATTTTATTTTTAACTCTTCTTACTGGTAAGTTTACCTCTAAAACAGACAAAAAAATTGACCACTTTTCAGGTTTACTCCAATTTTCTTTTGAATTATAAAATTTTGATTATTTCTTGATTATTGACAAAATTATTTCTATAGTAGATTTTTTTTTAAAAAAAAAGTGGTTGGTGGAGGGGGTAAGAAACTTAAATTAAAGTCTGTTGTTTTTTGTTTATGTTTTTCTTTTCGGACATTTCTCGCCAAGTCAAAAATAAATGCGGTAGCCACCAAGTTATACGCCACAGCTTACATTGCCGATTTCAACTCCTTCCAGAGGGAAAACTACACACCTCAGGATAAAAATGATTATTTCCTACGTATGGGGCGAACTCAAAGACGAAGTATATGAAATTAATTGGGTTTATTATTTTCCTGCAAAAAAAATATCCCCCCCCCCAAAAAAAATTGAGGGGTCGGGTTCTCGTGACGATTTCAAATCCGGGGCGTAATTAGACTCTAGTTACTAAATTTGAAGTCTCTGGCAGTAAAAACCGCCAGCGGTATATTTGATTGCACCCAAAAGTTTCGGGTCACAATTAGAGCTCAGATGGGACCTTTATACCAAATTTCATGCAAATCGGTTAACGTTAAGTGGCAAAAGTGCCCATCAGGGCACGGTGGAGAAACGGATTTTTTTATTCGATGTTTGGATTCTACGTACCTTGAAACGTACAATATCAAATTATGAGGGGGGGTATTTTTTTTTTTCGTGGCGATTCCAAAGGTTCATTATTGAAAATAATAAACCAAAAAAATGGATGGCTTATTAGAAAGTCCATGCAAATTTTCATTGTTCACACAGACTGCTGAGTTTAGGCTGGGTCTGTTGCGCAGCCTTCAACACGAATTTTAATTTTTTTTTGGAACCTAATCCAGTACTACTCCCAACAAGCTGGTGTTCAATTCTATTCAATTATATCTGCACTAACCGCTTTTGTACAAAATTTTATTAAATCGGACAAAATTGTGCAAACATTTGAATTTCCTTACAAAGATCGGCCGTATTTCGAAAAACGATTGGAAAGTTTTGAACTCCGATAAATATTATAGTGTCCCAGTCTTTGGTTTTTTTTGGGGGGGGGGTTCCAATCCCATCAATTATTCTATATCCCTAACCGTTTCTAATAGTATTCTATAATTTCTCATAAAAAAAATCGGAATAATCGGCCGTATTTCGAAAAACGGTTGGAAAGTTTTGAGCTCTGATAAATTTTCTGGTGTCCCAGTCTTTGTTTTTTGGGGGGAACCAACCAAAACCCATCAATTGTTCTATATATATATATATATATATATTACCGTTTCTAATAGTATTCTATGATTTCTCATAAAAAAAAAAAAAATCGGAAAATCGGCCGTACCTCGGCCGGTTGTACAGTTCATACAATTCTACTGGGGTCCCAGTTTTTTTTTGGGGGGGGGGTCCATTCCCATCATATTTTTTTATATCTCTTCCGTATTGGCTAAACAATTAGTATTGTCCAAATTTTATTTTGGTCGATCCCGGATTCGGACCTGTAACCCTGGACTGGCTAGTCAACATTTCGCAAAATTTGTCCTAAATGAAGGAGTAAGATGTCACCTAAAACTTTCTTTCTTTGAGTTCATAGGTCGTGGCTGAACTTTTTGGCTGTCACCCAATAATTGTTTGTCCCTACTCAATGTAGCTTAACATTAGAGGGATGGGATCTAAGACAAGAATCTTCCCAGGAATGCAACCATCAACTCTGCCGAAGTTCATTTCAATCGGATAAGTAGTTACGGAATGCATACAGTTTTGTGGGTGAAACAAATCTCCCGAGGGAAATAAAATTCCCGCGTCACAGAAAAATAAAATTTCACCCTCATTATTTTTTCATAACGCCCCTAAAGAAGTATAATTTCAATAATATTCCATTTGATCTCAGATACCCACAAGTATCAGGGGTCTCATTTATACCCGCTATATGTGAATGACAGTTTCGTTCCATGATTAGACCCATAAGAAGTATCATCTCATTCGGTCATTGGCAAAAGTCTCGTTCGTTGTGTACAGCGGACACAAACATTTTTTCATTCGATTTTAGATTCAAACACCCTTAAAAAGCAAAATATCAAATTTTGAGGGAGACGATTTTGTTTTCATGCCTATATCCCAAAGGTTCATTTTTGGAAAATTATTTTATTGTTTCAGGTTGTCAGTGTTATGACTATCAAGGATATTATGATAACGTACAACCTTATTACCAGGAATCTAGTGGTAAGTGATCTTCTTCTCAAATACAACAAGCAGCACGTTGTCTCGTTTCTGTATTTTATTTCTACCTCTTCTTACTGGTAAGTGATCTTCTTCTCAAACACAGCACTCAACATGTTGTCTCGTTTCTGTATTTTATTTCTAACTCTTCTTACTGGTAAATGATCTTCTTCTCAAATACAACAATCAGCACGTTGTCCCGTTTCTGTATTTTATTTCTAACTCTTCGTACTGATAAGTGATCTTCTCCTCAAACATAGCACTCAACATGTTGTCTCGTTTCTGTATTTTATTTCTAACTCTTCTTACTGGTAAATGATCTTCTTCTCCAACACAGCACTCAAAAACTCTCAAACACTTATTTTCACTTTCCCAACTCTACAATTAGCGAATTATATTTCTCCTCGTAAATTCACAAATGACAATGTATGTCATCTGCGAACATCATATTCCAAGGAACTTAGCCCCTTACAGTCTCAGTCAAAACATTCATAATCATATCAAACAGATAAGGGCTCATTACGGAACCCTGATGCAGACCCACACGTACGTCAAATTCTACAGTGAGCCCTACACTACGTTTTTGTTCCCTCATGCATTTCCTGTACTAATCTGACTTACTTTTCAGTCACTCCATTCACACGCATACATCTCCATACTTCCTATCTCGATACTCGATCATACGCTTTCTCTAAGTCAATGAAAGAAGCATAGAGATCACGCTGCATTTCACGACACCTCTCCTTCAACCGTGTCATGGCAAACACGGCATCTATCGTTCCTCTCCCAGCCATTAATGCAAACTGTTCCTCACTGATACTTGTTTCCTCTCTCATACTTGTTTCTCTCTCATACTGATACTTGTTTCCTCTCTCAACCTTGTTTCAACTACGTATTTCCTCCCATACTTTCATCGTATGTGACATCAATTTTATGCCTCTATAATTCCCACACTCCTGCTCATCCCCCTTCCCCTTGTAAATCGGTATTAAAAACACATTCCCTCCACTCGTTCGATATTCTCTCTTGTCCCATCACTTTTTTCATTAGATCATACAGAATATCAACTCCTTCCTCTCCAAGATCTTTCCTCGCTCTTGCTGGTATCCCATCTGCTCCCACTGCTTTCCCGTTTTTTCTTTTTCTCAGTGCATTTCTCAAATCCTCTCTACTCACAACTCTGTTGTTTGCAATTCCATCTTCGAATATCTCTCTCGTGTTCTCCTCGTTCAATAGGTTCTCATAATATTGCTTCCACCTCCCCCTGATACTATCATATGATTGTAATACATTTTCTCCTCTCTCCTTCTTCTGCTTTATAACTCTTACATCTTTTGCCATGCGGTCTTTTGCCTTCGCTATTCTTAACAATTCTTTCTTTCCTTTGCTATTCTCAACATTCCGAATTCCATTTCCGATCGTCTCTGCTTTACATTGTATAACCCGCTTATCACTTTCTGTACTTGAAATCCCACTTATTTTTCGCATCCTTCATTGCCTTTATCGCCATTTTAACCTTTCACCACTCATTCGAAGTCTCTTCAAACTTCTTTGTTGGTTCTTGTGATGAGTGTAGAAACATGTCGAAATATTTATTCATGACCCTTCCTATAGTATGATTGATTAACCCATTACTCATTACAGATGCAGGCCCTTCATCGACAGACAACCATTTATTTGGATGTTCTTTCATTAATAATTACATGTACCAAATGGAAAGAATACCAGGAAGAAAACCCATATTTGAAGACTATGATGTACCATCTTTAGAGTTATATGACGAACAAATTGGAAAACTCAAAGGTCTTCTTCAACAATTATATGATAACTTCATTACCAGAAATAACTACAATAATATTGACAACTTCATCAGGTAAATGAAAACTACAATGATATTGACAACTTGATCAGGTAAATGAAAACTACAATAATATTGACAACTTGATCAGGTAAATGAAAACTACAATAATATTGACAACTTCATCAGGTAAATGAGAACTACAATAATATTGGCAACTTCATCAGGTAAATGAAAACTACAATAATATTGACAACTTCATCAGGTAAATGAAAACTACAATAATGTTGACAACTTCATCAGGTAAATGAAAACTACAATAATGTTGACAACTTCATCAGGTAAATGAAAACTACAATAATATTGACAACTTCATCAGGTAAATGAAAACTACAGTAATGTTGACAACTTCATCAGGTAAATGAAAACTACAATAATATTGACAACTTCATCGGGTAAATGAAAACTACAATAATGTTGACAACATCATCAGGTAAATGAAAACTACAGTACTAGACCGATTTTGAAAAGCGATAGCTTATTTGTTTTTCGTGAGTGTCAGATGTGCCTTTTGTTACTTATATTGTGCCTCCTTCAGCCCCAAATTTCAAAAATTAAATTTTCAAAAACCCTCAAAATTGGAGTTATTTTTTTGATAGACAAATAGACATGTAATATATTTTCCGAACCAATGAACCGAAATGGACGTAAGAGGTATCATTTTATTCACCAAATCAAACAAAGTTACATAATTAGTATCAAAAATATACAGGGTGTAATTTATCTCATAGCTATACAGGGTGTTATATAAGACAAATAAATTGTTAACAAGTTCATATTTTTCTTTAGTTAGAATTTCCTCAAATACATAATGAAATATTATTTTAACATTCAATTATTTATACCGGGTGTAACACATTGATTAATGATAGTTGATGATAGATTGATTTTCTTCAATTTTGACTAAAAAATTTCTTTAGTGAACCTGAAAGTTCAGACCAGAAAATGCTTTCCGAACTAATCAACCGATATGGTCGTATGAGGTGTCATTTTAATCACCAAATCAAGCATAGTTACATAATTAGTACCAAAAGTTTACACCCTGTTTATCTCATATACAGAGTGTTATACTAGACAAATATATTGTTAACAAGTTCATATTTTTCTTTAGTAGACGTCTCCGTGGCAGAGTGCGCTTCACACTCGGCTTGCACCTCGGAGGTTCTGGGTTAGATTTCCGGGCGGGTCGAAAATTTCAAAAAGGTTTTTTTCGAATTTTCTATTTGGTCTGGTTGTGTTTGAGGGTAACTCAGCCTCCTGAGGACAATTGAGTAGCTATGGTAATAGCGCCAAATGGTAGCATTATAAGGAAATTGTTAAAATTGTAGATTAGGCTTAGTGATATTGGAGTGAATGTGGAAAATACCTTGTAATGCTATGATGCCCACAAACATTGTGGCATAATAACACAAGGAAATATACATTTACATTTTATATATATATATATATTTTTTCTTTAGTTATGATTTCCTCAAATACATAATGAAATATTATTTTAACATTCAATTATTTATACCGGGTGTAACACATTGATTAATGATAGTTGATGATAGATTGATTTTCTTCAATTTTGACTAAAAAAATTCTTTAGTGAATCTGAAAGTTCAGACGAGAAAATGCTTCGCGCTCTCAAGGAAATAATTGTGTGGAACTTGGTTCCGTCGTTAGGCGCCGCCATAGGTATCTGGAGTACATTTTGAAATTTACTTATAACTTGATGTGTATAATGGAAAATGTGCATTTATTGTATCATTTGTTGTGTCAAAACTGTTCTTAGGGATACTTTGATTTTTTTCTCCAAATTTTGATAGAAAAAATTCTTTTAAAAATCTGAAAGTACAGACCGAAAAACGTCCAGCGCCTCAAGGAAATGACCGGCTGGACCTAGGTTTCTCCACCGGACGTTGTCTGGATTATAGTTTGAAGATAGATGATAATAATTCAGATATGATACTTTTGTAAGTTCTCTTCCCTTTTAACATTATATAAATACATATTTTCTTGCTAGGAAAAATTATGAGATCCCCCGAAAAATACCACTGCGTGCTATAAAAATTCCCCGCCAAGTCATCACCCCAAAAAATATATGAAATCTATTTTGGGCCCCGCTATCCTCCCTTCCTTTCTTCGAAATACCTAATGACTTTAAATTCTGACCCCACCCCAAACGATTTCAGAATTTTAGTCTGATTTCCTCATTCTCTTCAACAACACGCAGTCTTGGTGGGGTACCTCGGTTCGTTTAACCACTAGGAGATAGGGACCACTCTGTGCCTCTGTTCTACTTTATACCTGTCTCTTTCTATTTCACTTGCCTACAGTTGCTCACTCTCATTTTATTTATTTTTATTTTTTTTATTTTCAATAATGAACCTTTGGAATCGTCACGCAAAAAAAAATTACCCCCCCCACAANCGGAAAAAAAAGGATTACCCCCCCTCAAAATTTGATATTATACGTTTCATGGTACGTAGAATCCAAAAATCTAATAAAAAAAATCCGTTTGTTCGCCTTGACGGGCACTTTTGCCACTTAGCGTTTACTGATTTGGATGAAATTTGGTATATAGGTTCTATCTGGGCTCTCATAGTGTCCCAAAACTGTTGGTTGCAATCGAATACACCCTTAGCGAATTTTTCCGTTTTTTAGCGGTTTTCAGTATTGCTGTCTGAAAGGAGAATGGTGAGAGCTAGAGATTCGAAATTTTGTATGTATGTCATATTTGGGGTCTCAGCTTGCTCCAAAACTTTATCTGGGTTCAATCAAATATACCGCTGACGGTTTCTACCGCTTTAAAGCGGTTCTCATTAATCCTGTCCAAAAAACCTGAGTTTTTCAAATTTGGTAGGTATGTCCAATTTAGGGTCTAATTACGCCCCAGATCCCCACAAATTTTTTGGGGAGTTCCCCCCAATTTTTTTTTTTGCTAGAAAAATAATAAACCCATGTGTCACATTGGCAGAGTTTTCTCTCTTTGTTCTCTGTAGTAAAATGAATATGTTTCCATTTCAATGGTATTGTAATTTTGATTAATGAGTCAATGACACAGCAAAGTGATTTGGTTCATTTGAGTTAATCAATCACTCATGACCCTTCTCATTAATATTCTCATGATGCGGTTCTATGCACCAGGAGCACCTGGAACGCATATCATACAGGGAACCTAAAACATTTTTGATAACCTCATTTCAAATTAGCCAGTGTCTATGGCACGTTGAATACACCAGTTCTGATTAGATCACTGAAGTTAAGCAACGTCCAGCGCGGTTGTACCATATGGGTATCCATGTAGGTTCGTGCCCTCGTGATACTAGCTATTTTTCCGGCCCAATCCAGACTGGCTGAGGTCAATGTTGGTAGTTGGTTTGCAAGTTTCCATCGAATGGAGGGTGAAATCACCGTATTGAATGACCAATAGAAGTTACAGAGACGTTGAGCCAAAAAAAAAAAAAAAAAAAAAACGTAAATCCACCATTATTCCAATACTCGATCTAGAATTGTGAAGCATAGTTGAATTTAAGAGAAAATATGCTGGCTACAAAAACAAACATATGTTCTACTGAGCAAAACAATTGTGACACAAGTGTTTGACGAGTGTTTTCAATAGGCAAACAATTCCATATACATCGAATGCGAGGCCTGTGCTTAGAGCAGGGCCGTACTCAGGTGTCCATAGGGTGCAGACCCCCCCATTCCTAAATTTAGATATTTTTTTTTTTTCAAATGAAAATACATTACTTTGCACGTGACTTATATTATTAAAAAAAAAACTCCTACAAAAAAAAAAAACTCCTACAAAAAAAAAAAAAAAACTGTACGAAAAAAATTTGATTAAAATCAGACGATTTTTTTTTTTTCATTTTTGGGCCCCTGCATGGGGCCTAAAACAAAAATTACTACAAAATACCAAAAGATTTCAATTATAGTACTTGGGCAACGGTGCATACCAAATTTTATCAAAATCAGACAAAATTTGTTTTTTTCATTTGTGGGCCCCTACCGGGGCCCCATAACCAAAATAACTACAAAATACCAAACGATGTCAATTATAGTACTTGGTCAACGGTGCATACCTAATTTGATCAAGAACGGACGAATTTTATGTTTTTTTCATTTGGGCCCCTACCGGGGTCCCATAACCGAAATTACTACAAATTACCAAAAGATGACAATTATAGTACTTGGGCAACGGTGCATACCAAGTTTTATCAAGATCAGACAAATTTTTTTTTTTTTCATATTTGGGGCCCATCCGGGCCCCAATTGCAAAAAAAAAAAAATTATCAAATATAATACTTTGGGGGCTATGCATACCAAATTTTATCAAAATCGGACGAATTTTATGTTTTTTTTCATTTGTGGGCCACTACCGGGACCCCAAAACCAAAATTACTACAAAACACCAAAAAATGTCAATTATGGTACTTATAGTACAAAATTTTATCAAAATCAGACAAAATTTTTTGTTCTTTTCATTGGTGAACCAAAATTTCTACAAAATACCAAAAGATGTCAATTATAGTACTTGGGCAACGGTGCATACCAATTTTATCAAGATCAAAAATTACTACAAAATACCAAAAGATTTCAATTATAGTACTTGGGCAACGGTGCAAACCAAATTTTATCAAAATCAGACAAAATTTATGTTTTTTTCATTTGTGGCCCCCTGCCGGGGCCCCATAACCAAAATAACTACAAAATACCAAAAGATGTCAATTATAGTACTTGGTCAACGGTGCATACCAAATTTTATCAAAAACGGACGAATTTTATGTTTTTTTCATTTGGGCCCCTACCGGGGCCCCATAACCAAAATTACTACAAATTACCAAAAGATGTCAATTATAGTACTTGGGCAACGGTGCATACCAAGTTTTATCAAGATTATATTATTAAAAAAAAAAAAAA
>JAAEEI010039830.1:7726-17799 GCA_012654025.1 Pachypsylla venusta
CCTAGGGTTAATATGTATTTTATAATAATAATTGATAACAAATAGTTTATAGATATAAACAATTATTTATTTTTAAAAATAACAAATTTGCATTAATAATAATTATTCCTCAGTTCCTAGTTTTCCGTAATAATCTATGAAATCTGGATCATTAAATATAGGAGAGAAAATGGCCCGGATATCGAATAAATTCGGACTTCCCAACGTCGTACTTATGTAATGTGAGATTTGAGTAGTCTGAAACAAAGGAAAAAAAAATCTGCCAATGTGACATATGGGTTTATTATTAAAAAAAAAAAAATATCCCCTCACATTGGATTGGACCCAAAAGTTCTGGTGCATAATTAGACCCCAGATATTACATATTCCAAGTCCGTAGCACTTACCATTTCCTTTTCAGATAAGATTAATGAAAGCCACTATATAGCGGCGAAACCTCTGCGCTCAGGGTATATTCTATCGCACCCAAAAGTTTTGAACTACACTGTGTCACATATACCAAATTTAGACATACATATACCAAATTTAATTTCTAGGTCTTACTTATCTTTCTTTAGACAGATTTTTTAAAAAAAAGCAGCTAGATCTGCCAACGGAGTATTCGACTGCACGCGAATGTTCTGTGGCAAAAATAGACATCAAATTTAATAACGATTCTCTATTTACACAGGATTAATGTAAACCGCTAAGAAGTGGCAAAAACCGTCAGAAGTATATTTGATTGTACCCAAAAATTTTCTAAAGATATACTGAGATCCCAAATATGACATACATACAAAATTTCAAATCTCCAGCTCTTACCATTCTCCTTTTAGACAACAATACTGAAAACCGCTAAAAAGCGATAAAAATCGCTAAGGGTGTATTCGATTGCACCCAAAACGTTTCGGGGCACAATTAGAGCCCAGATGGGACCTATATACCAAATGTCATGGAAATCGGTCACAGCTAAGTGGCAAAAGAGCCCATAACGGCGTACGGGTGTAAGCGAATACACCCCTGGCGATTTTGGCCGCTTTTTAGCGGTTTTGGATGAATAAAAGGAGAATGGAACTTTTTGGTTCCATCAAATATACCGTGGGCATTTTTTTACCGCTTTTTTACCGCTTTAAGGCTAGGCTCACATGACCGCGCGGTGCCGCGCGGTATCATATGAACAGATCGATACAAGTTTGTAAAACTGGTACAGCGCGGCACCGCGCGATCATAAGCGGTTTTCAATAATCCTGTCTAAAAAGAGAATGGTAAAAGCCAGAAACTTCAAATTTAGTAGGTATGTCAAAATTAGGGTCTACTTACGGCCCAGATTTCGGATCGTAACGAGAACCCCCCCTCAATTTTTAAGGAGGGGGGGTATATTTTTGCCAGAAAAATAATAAACCCATGTGTCACATTGGCAGAGTTTTTGGAATCTACCTAAAATATCAAACTTTAAGGGGGGTATTTTTTTTTTCTCTCTCGTGACGATTTCAAAGGTCAGAGGTTCATTATTGAAGAAAAAAAAAAAAGTAAATAGGACGTCCTCTTTAAAAAACAGGAGACCGTCCTTAAATAACCTTGAAAGATCTTCCAAGGTCAGTATAATATAATATATTGTACTGACCAATTAATATATCTCTTGATATTGTGACATTTTGGTCAGAATATATTTAATACTAGCTGTTTCGCCCGTGCTTCGCTACGGTATTTATATTGCTATTTTTGTTTTTCAAGGACAATGGAAATTCGAGGGGGGGGGGTATTGGTTTGTGTCCACCCTGTATATCGCAACCTAAAAATCAAGATTTAAACGTTTCACCAGACGCCTTAGAGGCACGGCCATTCTTACTTTTTAGTATTTTCTAAATTTTATTTTACCCGTTCCCAGTTTCGAACTCGTAACTCTGGAATGACTAGCTATAACATTGCAGAAAATGTCCTAAAATGAGAACTAAAGGGCCACCTAAAACTTTCTCGCTTTGAGTTGATATGTTGTCGCGACAAATTTTAAGATATCGGACCGCGACTATCCGATTTTAGTGAAGAAATTATAAATTTGGCCGTAACTCGAAAACGGCTTGACATTATTATCAGATCTAAAATATGTCAAGCCGTTTTCGAGTTACGGCCAAATTTATAATTTATTCATCAAAATCGGACAGTCACGGTCCGATATCTTCGAATTTGTCGCGACAACATATCAACTCAAAGCGAGAAAGTTTTAGGTGACCACTTAGTGCTTATTTTAGGACATTTTCTTCAAAGGTATGGCCAACCATTCCAGAGTTACAGGTTCGAAACCGGGAACGGGTAAAAAATAAAATTTATAAAATACTAATAGTCGGAATGGCCGTGCCTCAAAGGCGCTTGGCAAAACGTTTAAATGTTGGGTTTTAAAGGTTGCAATATACAGGTGGGCACAAACTAATACCGCCCCCCCCCTCCCCCAATTTCCATTGTCCTTGAAAAAAAACTAGCAATATGAATACCGCAGCGAAGCACGGGCGAAACAGCTAGTCCATATCCATACTAATATATAAATGCGAAAGTAACTCTGTCTGTCTGTATGTATGTATGTATGTATGTTACGCTTTCACGCATGAACTACTGAACCGATTTTGATGAAATTTGGTATGGAGATAGACTAAACTTTAAGAAAGGACATAGGCTACTTTTGAGGTTGAAACTATAAACGGCCATGCCTATAAGGCGCCAAGCGAAGCGGGCGTATCCTGCTAGTATAGAATATTTAAAACGGAACTTTACGCTTACCTTATTATATATTTCCATATCGATCTCTGATTCGACATTGAAAATGAAAGGAATCTCTTCCCTTCTGATTACCTCGCCTGGATTCTCTGGACTATACTCAACATAAGTGAATATCTTGTTTTCACTCAACACATTCACACTCACTTCCACTAGAGAATGTGTAAATAAACTTTTATCGTCCAGATATGAAAAAGTTCGAATTTTCATTTCTCTTATAGGCCTAAAAATATCGGCATGTTTCACTACTTCTAACATCATATCACAAAAAGCTCCGCCCACGTTATATATATTTTTATTGTACGGTGGAATTCTAGATTCACCAAGAATAAAATATTCTGAAAGCATTCGGAATCTCATTTTTCCTGAAATTAATTAGGTACATAATAGGTATTGTGAAATCTCATCAAATCCTTTGTAGGAAATCAGGGGCGTACACAGAATTTTTTTCGGGGGGGGGGCTGGCNAGCGCACGGCAGTGCGCCAGGCCAAGTTCCAGAAAGCACCAGTGTATCTTTACACGAAGCAATTCACCAGGTTTTTCACACCGTCAGATATCCGGTTCTACAAGGGATAGGTCATTAAAATTTTGAACATACATTCCGTAGTATAGTATAATACTACAGGATAAATTTAAAAAGTTAATGCTAACTCTGACGGGAGATAGGTAATTTCAAAGTTTGCACTTTTGGATACTCACTGACTGACTGACATATTGACTGACTGACATATTGATTGATTCACTCATCATCAAAAGTTTCAGGCACTTCCCGTATACTTAGAGCGCTGAAATTTTGCATGAAATTAGCAATTGACATCCTGGTAAAGGGAAAAATCCGAAATTTTGAACTTTTTAACTCTAAGTACTCAGAAACGGTGTCACTTTAGGGATACAACGTATTGTAATGTAGTTTTAAGTGATAAAATACTGAAATCTTGCATAAATTTAGATGCAAATAAGTAGGAAATACCTTAAATAGGTTGGTCTTTAAATAACCGCAGTGCACCTAGATCCTCGAAATCTCATTTTAAAATAAATGAGATTTCAATTACTACAGCCTAGGAGCAAGTCAAAAACTCACACTTCAATTATTGCTTATTGCACATGAAGGTGCAAGATCAAGATGGTCACGCGCGTATATTTGAAAGCTTTAGGGCAGTTCGAATTTGCTATTGTATAAATGCAGTATCTGTCTGATTTTTGTGTCAAAAGTGAGATGAATGTATAAACATGGACACTATTTTCATTGCAGATAAATACAAAAATATATTTTTTTTCCAATTTTAAGGCAAAATATTACCGCCTCTAATTCTGCCGCCCTATACACCATGGCCTATGCTGCTTGTACGGTAAATCCACCACAGGGTGTTACCACTACGATACTCGTAATTCTGCCGCCCTATACACCATGGCCTATGCTACTTGTATGGTAAATCCACCACAGGGTGTTACCACTACGATACTCGTAATTCTGCCGCCCTATACACCATGGCCTATGCTACTTGTATGGTAAATCCACCACTGGGTGTTACCACTACAATACTCGCAATTCTGCCGCCCTATACACCATGGCCTATGCTGCTTGTACGGTAAATCCACCACTGGGTGTTACCACTACAATACTCGTACTTCTGCCGCCCTATACACCATGGCCTATGCTGCTTGTATGGTAAATCCACCACTGGGTGTTACCACTACAATACTCGTAATTCTGCCGCCCTATACACCATGGCCTATGCTCTTGTACGGTAAATCCACCACTAGGTGTTACCACTGCGATACTCGTATCTATATTTTGCTCTCTTACCAGAATCAACATATCTACTACTATCAGAATATTTATTTATAGTAACGGGTCCGATTCCATTCATTGGGTCTATGATTGTATATGTTGAGCCGCATCTTAAAACACCTAGAATAGAAAGAAACAAAAAATAAATGGTACGGAAAACCGCAGTAGACTGTTTATCTTCCATATTTCAAAATGTGGTCTTTCTGTGTGACGTTGTAAATACGGGTAAATATTTACTAAATTTCAATGGGTAGTCCCCATTGTGCAAAACGTTACTTCAATTAATTTTGCCAGATTTAGACTGCTGACGTTACTCATTGGTTAAAACAATATTTTATTTAGATCTGGCAGCCTTCGGCTGTTGACGTTGCTCATTGATTGAAATATGATTTTTATTGTACTAGGAAACGATTGGCTGTCAACGTTGCTCATTGGTCAAATCCCAATTTTCATTAGATTTGACAGCCTTCAGCTGTTGACGTTGCCACAAAATTATGCCACAATATTGCCACAAAAATAAAAAAAGTTGCCACATATTGGTTAAAATACTAATTTAATTAAATTTGGCAATCTATGGCTGTTGACATTACTCATTGGTTGAAATAAAACAATATTTGGGTGACTGAGTGTATTTTTATCAAATTGAGACAACATTCATAATTTTACATTTGGGGGTCCTACCGGGGACCCAAAACCAAAATTTCTGTAAAATATTGAAAACTAGCGGGATAGGCCCGCTTTGCTTGGCGCCTTATAGGCATGGCCGTTTATAGTTTCAACCCCTTTTTTCGCGATAAAAAGTAGCCTATGTCCTTTCCTAAAGTTTAGTCTATCTCCATAGCAAACTTCATCAAAATCGGTTCAGTAGTTTAAGCGTGAAAGCGTAACATACATACAGACAGACAGAGTTACTTTCGCATTTATATATAAGTACTAGATATCTACATACCAAATTTCATCAAAATCGGTTCAGTAGTTTAAGCGTGAAAGCGTAACATACATACATACACACAGACAGACAGAGTTACTTTCGCATTTATAATATTAGTATGGATGGATTGTCCAATATAATTATGAAATGAGTCAGTATGCCAAATTTTATCCAAATGAGACAAATTTTCTATTTTTACATATATTATGTGGCCTCCTGTCGAGGCCCTCAAAACAAAATTTCTCCAAATTACCAGAAAGCCACTTCCCTAAGAGCTGAAATTGTGGGGACAGTAGATCAGCTTGATGAAATTGATCAAAACACTAATAAACCAAGTTTCATTAGGGTTGATCACCAGAACGCTTATGATCCTATTTTAGGTTATTATTGCACCTATAAAGCTGGGAGTAGCACCCTGTGAACATGTTGTACCAAAATATAGTATCTCTTCTTTGGTGTATGAGATACGCACTTCAATTTGTTTTATTTTATTTTTAGAGCAGCTGTGGAAAGGCACCTATCTTTACAACAACGTTAACAATGTTAGGCGAGATGTCAAAACATGAATAGGAATTATAGATGCAAAACCATCAGAAAGAATAAAAAATGCTTTCAATTTTGATTCGTACTCCATCTTTGTAGTTTTTGAGAACAGATAATTGAAAATCATGAGTTAGAATATTTTCAGAAATAGACAATAGATATTTTGATAGACCCTACACAGCACGCGGTGAATAATATTCAGTCAACTTCCATCTTTAGACTCGACTAGACTGATGATGAATCGAATGATTCGAAACTAGTTTCTTCATAAATTAATATAAATAGTGTTTTTGGTAAGTGTTTTGTTTAAATTTAATTTATTTAATAGTTAATATTTTTTAACACTTATAATTAACATGTTATTCAAAGATTTAAGTATGGATATTATTTCAAATAATAATAAAGGGAAAAAATGGAATCCAATAAATTGTTTATTTTCATTAAAGTTATTAGAAGAATCGTAAGATATAAATATATAGATAATTGACAATATCGATTCAGAGTTTAATTATTTAAATTAGAAATTAAAATTAGAAAATTAAAATTAAAACATTCAAATTAAAACTAATAACTTAACTTAACTTGGTCAGCTTTAAACTGTACTCAGACTGTCATCATCAGACCAGAGTTATGATAGAACGATGTGAACACTATCACAACTTGACACTTGGTGCCAAGTTTCGTCTAATAAATTAATTAATCTCTATATCGATATTGTCAATTACCTATATTATATTGTTTATTTTGTTAAAATTGTAGCCGTGAAAAATAAATGACATGAGAAATTTCGAAATTATTTTCGCGTAATTAAATAAGATATTAACTTTTAAATGAATTAAAACAAAACACTTACCAAAAACACTATTTATAATTATTTATGAAGAAAATAGTTGACAGTCAACTTCCATCCTTCGACTCGACTAGACTGATGATAAATCGAATGATTCGAAACTAGTTTGTTCATTTATAAATAGTGTTTTTGGTGTTTCGTTTTAATTTATTTAGAATTTTTTTTTTTTTTTTATATATATAATTAACATGTTATTCAATGATTTGAAATTAAATATATGTCAAGAAGTGAATTATTTTAATTCAATTTTATATCGCTCGTTCCTATCTAGAATTATAGACACATCTTTGGCTTCTGAAAACGAAGGTTCAAAAGTAAATTGATCAAAAAGTATGTCAACTCGAAATATTTTCTCATCCTGAGATTTGATATTATGGATTCATCAAACAATCTCTATCCAGACAGGATTGATGAAAACTGCTAGAAAACGGCAAAACTGCCACCGGTAGATTCTATTGCAACCAAAAGTTTTGAAACATATTGACATCCCAAAATTTGACGTACATATCAAATTTCAAATCTAGCTCTTACCATTCACTTTTTAGACATCAATACTGAAATTTTCTAAAAGCGGCACAAATTCTAGACCATATCTGATAGTTTCGGCGAACAATAAGACACCAAACGAAAATATTATACCAAATTTCATCCGTATCGGTCAACGCTAAGTGGTAAAAGTGCCAATCACGGAGGACGTTGTATAAACGTTTTTTTTTTATATTCGATCCTGCTAGTATGTAATAAAATTTCAAAAAAATTCAAAGATATTTACCTACAATTTCGTCGGCAAAGAATAATCTTGCATTTATATTTGATTGAAAATCAAACTCTTCTAGGAATTTTGTTGGAACATTGGTGTATACGGCTGCTATATACACATTATTCTCATAGGTATGATTATGACGCAAAAACGTATCCAATGCTGTAACAACCAGTCCAACGCTAGATGAGGTAGACATGAATTTTGGTTTGAATATGTGCACGAAGAATTCTTTAAACAGGCTGTAATCATAGTTGGGCCTATGTTGGCGATCTTCTTGGTATTGGTTGAAAAAACTGAAATTAATTCACAATCAAGTGTTAAGTTGAATACCTAGCATAAGTTTATCAGTTAGAGGGCCGACTGACTGACTAACTGACAGTTAATCAACGTAGCTCCACGATAGCTAAACCTAGGGAATTGAAATGTTGCACACAAATCCCTTTTAGGGACTAGACAGATACTTATTTTTTTTTTCTGAGCAAATAATCTAGCTTAAAATATGATTAATTGAAAGTAGAAGGTTCATTTGCACGATTAAATGATGGAAAATACGAGAAAACTCACTTTTAAATGTTTAATTCACAATTTTATTGCTTGAAAATCGACGAAACTTTGGAGAAAGCGCAAGAGTTTTTAGGGAGCGACTTTATGAGAAGAACNGGGGGGGGGGGGGGGGGGGGGAAGTTAATCTAAACGCTTATATTAATAAAATAAACAAACTTGCACTGGACTTTTTTCATATTGGTACAACTATGTCGGCTTCAGTTTTTTTCAAAATAAATTAAAATTGAAGTGAACTAATTTGCACCCCTAAAACGTTTAAAAAGCCTTTTTAAATTATATTAAACCACATTTTAAGTTTGTAACTTGCTCCAAAAAAAAATAATAGTACCTATCTGTCTGGTACCGGAAGAAAAAGTTTTCTTTTCAAAATAAATTAAAATTAAAGTGAACTAATTTCCACCCCTAAAACGTTTAAAAAGCCTTTCTAAATTATATTAAACAACATTTTAAGTTTGTAACTTGCTCCAAAAAAAAATTAATAGTATCTGTCTGGTACCGGAAGAAAAAGATTTTTTTCGAAATAAATTAAAATTAAAGTGAATTAATTTTAATGAATTTTCCACCCCTAAAACGTTTAAAAAGCCTTTTTAAATTATATTAAACTTCAAAATAAATTAAAATTAAAGTGAATTAATTAATCTCCCACCCCTAAAACTTTTAAAAACCCTTTTTAAATTATATTAAAAAACATTTTAAGTTTGTAACTTGCTCCAAAAAAAAATTAATAGTATCTGTCTGGTACCGGAAGAAAAAGGTTTTTTTCAAAATAAATTAAAATTAAAGTCAACTAATTTCCACCCCTAAAACGTTTAAAAAGCCTTTTTAAATTATATTAAACCACATTTTAAGTTTGTAACTTGCTCCAAAAAAAAAATAGTAGTATCTGTCTGGTACCCCCTTTTGGCATGTAGGTGGGAAATAAGAAAGGAAAAAATTGAATGTTCAAGTGGGAGCAAGTTACCGCCATAAATGACTCTTTTTAACGGGTAATTTTGCATTTTTTTTTTTTTTTTTTTTTTTTTTTTTGGGGAACCTAACCCAATACTACTCNCAAAATGCCCCCCCCCCCCCAATAGAAAAATATATAAGGACCCCAATGAAAATATGAAATTTGAAATTTTTCAGTTTCTCCCTAATTGTTAGACGGTTGTCACCAGCAAAACAATTGGAATTAAAACGTACCACTTCGAGATGAGCGAGAAAACTGAAATTCGACACAGAGGTGTTCCGTACTACAAAAAGTTCTATCCCCGAATAATATATTTTAATTTTCTAGATAGGAGCCGTAATCACTCTGGGGGTCGTTTCCACCAAAAATCCAAATTTTGTAACCGTAGCGAAGCACGGGAAAACAGCTAGTACATAATCAACGTAACTTGACGATAGCTTTAACTAGAAATGAGTATGAGTGATTGATTAACTGAAATGATTCAAATCAATTTGCTGAGTCATTGACTCATGAATCAGAATCACAATACGATTGAAATGGAAACATATTTATTTTACTGCAGAGAACAAAGAGAGAGAGAGAGAGAGAGAGAGAGAGAGAGAGAAGAGAAAAGAACTAAAAAAAAAAAAAAAATCAGAGTGAGAGCATCTGTAGGCAAGCGAAATAGAATGAGACAGGTATATATGAGTTGGATCCATTTGATTATGATTCATTGAATGAGTCATCAAAATGATCAGATCATTTTACTGATTGATTCATTAGTGATCTAATCAGTCAAACGGCCCATAACTCACACCTCTCGCTTTAACTAAAAATCAATAAATTATTAATAATAAAGACAATATCGATTCTAAAATTTTAAATTTGTGGCAAGCTTTCAATAGTAATCAGACTATCATCGTCAGGCCGATGTTGACTCTACGATGTTCAGA
>JAAEEI010039830.1:19378-31409 GCA_012654025.1 Pachypsylla venusta
TTTTTTTTTTTTTTTTTTTTTTTTTTTTTTTTTTTTTTTTTCTGTGGCAATATTTTTTTAAATGATATTGTTCCAAAATTGATCCAACTGTAGAAAAATAAACTATTTCAGGTAGGTACATGAGGTACCTACCTACATAGGTACGCACCTACATGATAATTATTATTACGTGCGTATGCGTATGAAATTATGAATGAATCTCCTTTTCGTTTCGCTAAATTTTGATGAGTCATCAACTCACATGTATTGTGTCTTGGCGCGGCGCGTCAAAGGGGGGGGGGAGAGAGATACTTGTGGAAAAGATACCTATCACGTACCCTGGCGTCGGATATTCAAACTAAACTTCTGCTCCAGTCAAAAATAATCTATTTTGAGGTTAGGATCCGTTTTGAATCAAGAGCAGCAAAATGCGACATTATTTACCTAATTTAGTTCAGTTGTGATTTAAGAATTATATTTGATTTGTTTTTATGTTTTTCATTTTTTACTGATTAAATAAAGTTTTTTTGCGTAAAATTTCGGAAATAAAATGACTTATCTACCATAATTATTATAATACATACCTATAATGTGAAGAAAAGAGTTTTATTTTCAAAGATATTAATTTACCTACAGACTTACAGAGTTTGATCAATGATAACAGAATACCTACCTAGTAATTTTTTAAGTACTTTGTTTTGTTATTTACGTTTGTGATTTATTGAACGTTTCTTAGAACAATAGAACATGGATCCTAAAAAGCGTAAGGTCGACAATGAAAATCGAAAGTTTTTGTCCGAGTGGACTGATCAGTATTGTTTCACACTTCCTGAACAAAAAGGTAGCAATCATTAAAAGTAGCAATTTGAAAAGACACTATGAAACCAATCATGTAGCGTTCCATGGTATGTTTCCTCCTGGCAGTTTAGCACGAAGGCAAAAACTTGACAACTTGTCTGCATCATTTAAGAGTAGTACGGCAATATTAGTTCGAAGCATGAACAACCAAGAGAAGAGTGCTGAAGCTGCATTACGCGTAGCTTGGACCTTGAATAAGCACCAGAAGCCTTTTTCTGACTCTGAAATAGTCAAAGAATGTATGTTGGAAGTTGCCACGGCACTTTTCGATGAGAAGAAATTTGTTGACGGTATTCAGAGTATTCCACTGTCAGCGAGAAGCAACACAAGAAGAACCGAGATTTTGGCTCTCGACAACAAAAATAGTTTGCTTGAACTTGTTCAAAAAGCACCTTGCTTTTCATTAGCAATTGACGAATCCTGTGACATAGTGGACGATGAACAAGTGTCCGTTTTTGTGCGTTTCTTTGACGAAGAAAGTAAAATTATCAGAGAAGAATTGCTTACTGTATTGACATTCAAAGGAAAAACTCGAGAAGAAGATTTGTTTGAAACTTTTGACGACTTCATGAAGAAATCAAACATTCCATATGAAAAAATGGTTTCCGTGTCAACTGATGGAGCACCGGCAATGGTGGGTAAAGACAAGGACTTAGTTAAGAGAATTAAGGACAAGAACCCTAATCTGATATCTTATCAATGCATAATTCACCAGACAGCTCTCTGTGGTAAACTAAGTTCTTCACTTCAAGCTGTAATGGACAAATTAATCAAGTTGATCAATTTCATGAGGTCCCGATCTGCCCTTCTTTGAAATGGACATAAAAAAATCAAGAATTCCTTCACTTTCCAACCATACTTACGATAGAATTTCCAATTTTATCTCACAGCTAAAAATAGAGTTTGAAGAAAGATTTCAAGATTTTACAAAAATACAGAAATTCTCGCAATTCCTAATTGCACCTCTTGAAGTTTCGCCCTCATCAGAATGGACAGATTTGGCTATGACAATGTTTTCCATTCCAAAAGCCTCACAACAGATGGAAATTATTGATATCCAAGAGGATGTTTCCCTTCAAACGTGTAAAACTGTCTCTTCCGAAGAAGTTCAAGAATTCTGGTGTAAGAAATTACCAGATAAATATGTTCACTCCAAAAAATTGGCTCTCATCCTTATTACAATGTTTGGATCTACATACATATGCGAATCTTCATTCTCAAAGATGAATTTTTTAAGAAACAGATTTCGTTCAAGATTGACAGATTCCCACCTAGAAGATTCGCTAAGAATTGCTTGTTTCCAAAGACTTCCAAATTTTAAGAAAATTGCCATGGACAAGAGATGTCACTTTTCTCATTAACAGGTAGGTAGATTGATACGTAGGTAGGTCGAAAAAGTGTGGGTGGGTGAGAGAGTGAGAAAGAGCGAGATAAACACAGAGATATAGACCGGGAGAGAGTGTGTGTGAGAGAGAGAATTAGATAATTTTATTTTTGTGTAAGATAATAAGATAATAATTGATTTAGTTCATAATAAAGTAATAGCGACTTATTGTAATAAAAAAATCATTTTATCCGGGTACTTTGTACACCCCCCCCCCTTGGCAATGCACGTAACTAAATAGAGCTTGGCAATCCTAGGGTTAATAAATAGCTTCCTGATAATCAGAAAATATCATCGCAATTGTTAATGTACGATTGATACTCTATTTTTGGTTTAATATTTTTATCACGGAAAAAATACTCCCCTTACCATCCATAGAATCTACAAATCGAATCTAAAGAAAATCATTTTTACAACGTCCCACGTGCTTAGCACTTTTGCCACGTAGCGTTGACCGATATTGATGAAATTCGTTATAATATTTTCGTTTGGGGTCTTATTGTTCACCGAAACTATCAGATATGGCCTAGAAGGTTTTTGCCACTTTTAGAAAATTTCAGTATTGATGTCTAAAAAGAGAATGGTAAGAGCGAGATTTGAAATTTGATATGTACGTCAAATTTTGGGATGTCAATATGATCCAAAAGTTCTGGATGCAATAGAATCTACCGGTGGCAGTTCTGCCGGTTTTTTTTAGCAGTTTTCATCAATCCTGTCTGGAAAGAGATTGGACCGCCTTTGCAAAAGAAGTGAACACGGATTTGATAAATCCAAAATATCAAATCTAGGATGAGAAAATATTTCGTGTTGACATACTTTTTGATCAATTTACTTTTGAACCTTCGTTTTCAGAAGTCACAGATGTGTCTATAATTCTAGATAGGAACGGGCGATATGAAATTAAATTAAATCAATATGAAAAGAAGTGAAGTAAAACAATATGAAAAGAAAGATAAATAATTTACTTCTTGACATATATTTAATATGAAAGTGAAGTAAAACAATACGAAAAGAAAGATAAATAATTTACTTCTTGACATATATTTAATATGAAAGTGAAGTAAAACAATATGAAAAGAAAGATAAATAATTTACTTCTTGACATATTTAATATGAAAGTGAAGTAAAACAATATGAAATGAAAGATAAATAATTTACTTCTTGACATATATATTTAATTTCAAATCTTAGAATAACATGTTAATTATATGTGTTAAATAAATTAAAACAAAACACTTACCAAAAACACTATTTATAATTATGTATGAAGAAACTAGTTTCGAATCGTTCGATTCATTATCAGTCTAGTCAAGTCGAAGGATGGAAGTTGACTGTCAACTAGTTTCTTCATAAATAATTATAAATAGTGTTTTAAGTGTTTTGTTTTAATTCATTTGAAAGTTAATATCTTATTTAATTTGGCGAAAATAAGTTCGAAATTTCTCATGTCATTTATTTTTCACGGCTACAATTTTAACAAAATAAACAATATAATATAGGTAATTGACAATATCGATATAGAGTATAATTAAT
Source organism: Pachypsylla venusta (assembly GCA_012654025.1). Taxonomy (NCBI): domain Eukaryota; kingdom Metazoa; phylum Arthropoda; class Insecta; order Hemiptera; family Aphalaridae; genus Pachypsylla; species Pachypsylla venusta. Next base: position 23,133 of record JAAEEI010039830.1, read on the forward strand.
TAGACCAAACTTGGCACCAAGTGTCAAGTTGTGATAGTGTTCACATCGTTCTATCATAACTCTTGTCTGATGATGACAGTCTAAGTACTATTTAAAGCTGACCAAGTTAAGTTATTACTTTTAATTTGAATGTTTTAATTTTTTTTTAATTTTAATTTCTAATTTAATTAATTAAACTCTGAATCGATATTGTCAATCATTTATATAATTATATCTTACGATTCTTCTAATAACTTTAATAAAAATAAACAATTTATTGGATTCCATTTTTTCCCTTCATTATTGTTTGAAATAATATCCATACTAAAATCTTTGAATAACATGTTAATTATAAGTGTTAAAAAATATTAACTATTAAATAAATTAAATTTAAACAAAACACTTACCAAAAACACTATTTATTATAATTTATGAAGAAACTAGTTTCGAATCATTCGAGTCGAAAGATGGAAGTTGACTGAATATTATTCACCGCGTGCTGTGTAGGGTCTATCAAAATATCTATTGTCAATTTCTAAAAATATTCATACTCATGATTTTTAATTATCTGTTCTCAAAATCTACATAGATGGAATACAAATCAAAATTGAAAGCATTTTTCCGGTTTGTCTACTTGTGTTGGTGTAGCAGCAATTTTCACAACAAGTATATCAGATCATTTTTCCACTATCACAAAAATAAATTCAAACATTATCAAAAAACAAAACACAACAGACCAAACAAACACATTTTCATTCATTGACTACGATATATTAAACGGCAAATTATCACAGGAAAACTGGAATCAAATTATCTCATTAACAGACGTAAACGAAGCCAACACACTTTTCACTCACAAACTTCAAACATATATCTCACTAAGTACAATCACAAAACAATACAAAAATAAACACAAACCCATTAAACCCTGGATGACACCAGAACTAGTCAATTCAATCAGACATAGAGACAAAATAGGATTACAGTCCAAAAGATTCCCAAATAATTCTCATTTAGCAACATAAAAAAGAAGGTTTCCAAAGCCATTAGACGCGCCAAAGAAATACACAAAAGAAATGAGTTGAACAACTGCGACACACCACATAAAAATTGGAACTCAATAAATGAATTCATCGGAAGGAAAATTCCTATAAACAAAAATGTAAAAATAATATCACACCAGGGTCAAAACATAGATTGTAATGAACAAAAATAACTTGCATCAGACATGATAAATAATTACTTTTCAAACGTTGGAAGAAATATCGCATCCACCATTTCACCTCCAAATACGAACTTCTCAAACACCAATTTCCTTTACCTCCACTAAATTCAAATTCAAATAACACAATTTCCCCCGGACCGCCCAACTCCTCACAACACTTAACCAACACTCCCTCACGTAAACAATTATATTTAGCCTTTGCGCCTACATCCACATCAGAAATACACAAGATCATCATGAGTCTCCGAAATCATTCACCTCCAGGACACGACATCACTACAAGAACAATTAAACAAATATCAGCTCATATCTTACTTCCTCTTAAACACATTATCAATATTAGCCTAGATCAATGTATATTCCCAACTATCGCAAAACAATCAATTATTATTCCAGTGTACAAAAAGGGGGGTAAAACAAATCTACAAAATTATCGTCCGATATCAATGATGACAAGTTTAAGCAAAATTATTGAAAAAATTGTGAAAAAGAGAATGGACGATTTTATTAGAAATAATGAAATTATCACTGACAGACAGTACGGATTTAGAGAAAACTGCGGTACCGAGGATGCAACTCTTGATCTAACGTCGTATATTCAAGAAGAATTGAACAATAATAAGAAGGTCATGACAGCGTTCCTAGATATATCTAAGGCGTATGATAGTGTCAACCACAATATTTTACTTCAACGATTATGCGACATTGGACTGAGAGAAAAAACCTTGAGTTGGTACTCTTCATATCTATCAGACAGAATACAACACTACGACTTAACAGACACACCTCCCACCCAATTACATGTAACGACTACTCTGTTCCTCAGGGTACGATCCTTGGTCCTCCCTTATTCAACATTTACATCAATAACCTCCCTCAGATCACCCAAGGAAAAATATTTATGTACGCAGATGATGTTGTTATTTGTTATTCGACTGACAATTAGACTGACTCATACAATTTAGCAAAACAAGACGTAACTAACGTCATCGGCTGGTCTCGCAAATTTCACTCAAAATTAATCTAAACAAATCCAACTATATGACTTTTTCTCTGACCAAACAGGACAACCTACTAACACAAGACTAATTATACAAAACCAAGCTAACAACACTTCAATAGAATTGACAAAAAACACTCACACAAAGTACTTAGGGATCACAATAGACCAAAATTTGAAATGGACCAATCATATACTTTCACTGAATGGAAAACTGCGGCACCTCATGCATGTGTTTAGCAAAGTGAGGAGAGTTTGTAGCAGACAATTTATTAGACAAATATATTTCGCTCTGGTACAATCTCTCCTTCAGTACTGCATCACATCGTGGGGTGGCGCATACCAAAACACTATTATAAGACTAAAACGTACACAAAATATTTTACTCCGAATCATACTAAAGAAAAAACCTACAGACATCCCCATCATTGAATTATACAAAAATTTGGACGTACAAACATTAACGGACATTTATATTTACAAGACAATTCTCTACTCCCACAAATCTTTAGGCAACTGGACTTTCAACACCAACACAAGTAGACAAACCGGACAAGTAGTTACAGGACGTGTACGGAATTCTCTTTACAAAAGACACTTCGTTTATCTTAGTAAAAAACTATACAACATTCTGAAATTGAAAACCTGAAATTGAAAACAAAAGAATGGATCAATGAACAGAATCACAGTCTTTTCATAGAACATTTTATGTAGTATGTATTTTCTTTTGTGGGGGCGGGATTTTTTTTTTTTTTNTTTTTTTTTTTTTTTATTGGGGGAAAAAAAGTATAAGATCAGTCGACGGAAATTGGAACTGGAGCGGGGGTTTCCTTCACAAAGCAAAATATCAAGTCTCAATAGACATTCCTATATTAAATAATATATAGTATGTATATATTATTTATTTTAACAAAAAAAGGAGGAAAAATAAAAACATAAATGCGCCACAGCCCAACCTTGGGCTAAAGCATTTTATTAACTTTCTTTCTACCCATCTCAGTACGGGTCTAAACACTTCTCTTTTCCTAAATTATTATTTTATGTATATTGTTTATTTCTTGTACTATATCTATTTTGAATGTAAATAAATAAAAGTATTTTGTTTTTTTTAAAAAAAAATTCCTTCTGAAGGTTTTGCATCTATTATTCCTTTTCATGTTTTGAAAATGAAAGCATTTTTTATTCCTTCTAAAGGTTTTGCATCTATTATTCCTATTCCTGTTTTGAAAATGAAAGCATTCTGTATTCCTTCTGAAAGTTTTGCATCTATTATTCCTCTTCATGTTTTGAAAATGAAAGCATTTTGTATTCCTTCTGAAGGTTTTGCATCTATTATTCCTATTCTTGTTTTCATATCTCGCCTAACATAGTTAACGTTGATGTAAAGATAGATGCCTTTCCACAGCTGCTCTAAAAATAAAATAAATCGAAGTGCGAATCTCAAACACTAAAGAAGAGATACTATATTTTGGTACAACATTTTCACAGGGTGCTACTCCCAGCTTTATAGGTGCAATAACAACCTAAAATTGGATCACAAGCGTTCTGATGATGAACCCTGATGAAACTGGGTTTACCTATTAGTGTTTTGATCAATTTCATCAAGCTGATCTACTGTCAACACAATTTCATTTCTTAAGGAAGTGGCTATTTGGTAATTTGGATAAATTTTCTTTTGAGGACCTCGACAGGAGCCCACATTATGTAAAAATAGAAATTTCGTCTAATATGGATAAAATTTGGTAGACTTAGTCACCTGATAATTATATTGGGCATTTTTTTTAATATTTTATAGAAATTTTGATTTTGGGTCCCCAGCAGGATCCCCAAATGTAAAATTGTGAAAGTCGTCTCAATTTGATAAAAATATACTCAGTCACTCAAGTATTGTTATATTTCAACCAATGAGTAATGTCAAAAGCCGTAGATTGCCAAATCTAATAAAAATAGTATTTTAAACAATGGGAAACGTCAACAGCTGAAGGCTGTCAAATCTAATGAAAATTGTGATTTGACCAATGAGCAAAGTTGACAGCCAAACTTTTCCTAGTACAATAAAAATCATATTTTAACCAAAGAGCAAGGTCAAAAGCCGAAGGCTGCCAAATCTAAATAAAATATTGTTTTAACCAATGAGTAACGTCAACAGTCTAAATCTGGCAAAATTAATTGAAGTAACGTTTTGCACAATGGGGACTATCCATTGAAATTAAGTAAATATTCACGCGTATTTACAACGTCACACAGAAAGACCACACTTTGAAATATGGAAGATAAGGAGTCTACTGCGGTTTTCCGTACCATTAATTTTTGTTTCTTTCTATTCTAGGTGTTTTAACACGCGGCTTCACATATACAATCATAGACCCAATAAATGGAATCGGACCCGTTGATATATATAGATATGCTGATAGTAGTGCATTTGTTGAATCTGGTAAGAGAGCATAATATAGATACGAGTATCGTAGTGGTAACATCCAGTCGCGGATTTACCGTACAAGCAGCATAGGCCATGGTGTATAGGGCGACAATAGTTTGCCTTAAAAATGGAAAAAAAAAATATATTTTAGGATTTATCTGCAATGAAATTGTCTATGTTTATATATTTTTCTCACTTTTGACACGATTGAAAATCAGATAGATACTGCATTTATACAATAGCAAATTCGAACTGCCGTAAAGCTTTCAAATATACGCGCGTGACCATCTTCCAGGCCAAGTTCCAAGTGAAACCTGGCGACTGCAGTGTGTATATTACAAGAACTCTTTCACGGTATTTCCGACCCCCCCTGTATCTCCGGATCTGGTGAACCTATGAACACTATAGTTGGTCATTATTACAAGGTCCCATACCTAGACATCCTATGATAGAATGGGGGTTGCAAATGAACGGGTAACAGGGAAATAGGAATCTGAAAAGTCCAAAACCATGTTGGTTTTGTGACACACGACTGACTCATCAAAATTTTAGAGTACTTCTAGCAGAGGTAGGAAACTGAAATTTGGTATGCAGGGGTATTTTAACATCAAAATACCGAAAATTCTAAAAACTCCAAAATTTTATTTGTTTCGGAGTAAAAAGAGATATATAGAAGACAAGTTCTGAAACTTTAGAGCACTTCTAGGGGAGGTAAAAATATGAAATTTCAGATGAGGTAGGAAGTTAAATATATTATGGAGTTATTTTTCATAACAAAACACCAAAAAATGCTAAAGAACCTAAAATTTTATTCGTTCCGGATATAACAAAGACTTTATAGGAGACATCTGAAATATTTTATGGGGCTATATTTTAACACTAGAACACTACAAAAGTTCAAAAATTTGGTTTCGTTCTGGAGTAAAATAGATATTTTATAGGCGAGAAATTCTTAAACTTCAGAGCACTCTCAGAGGAGGTAGACAGCTAAAATATGCTAATGAGGTGTATTTTAACACAAGAAAAATTCAAAAACTCTAAAATTGGGTTTCGTTCCGTCTCAGTGGTAATTCTTGTTATGGGCAATATGACGTAATGGAAAATCCATTGCATGTTGCTACTGTTTCTTCTCCACGGACGCAATCTACACCGCGATTAACACTATTTGTTTGTCCACCACAGAAGAAGAGTTAGAGTGACGTAGACCCTCTATCACATTTAAAAAAAGAGGTTCTAAAAAAATAAAAAATTTGGAATAAAATAATGAAATCAGACAGGTGACGAAAATCGATTGTTATTTATGTCAACCGAAAACAGGAACCCTTTATTCCGTATGCCACCCGGAGCTCAACCGAAAAATAAGCACTGACGGAGACTGAAAGTATGTTGTACGAAGCAATAATGCTGATGTCCAGGATGATAATACTAAATAAAGTTAAGATCGGCCCTCAGCAAAGAATTTCACCGATAAAAAGACTTAGAGGCCCAAATAAAAAAAAATACAAGTTAGTGAATCCGGTGAGGCATTGAATTAGATGAAGTCGGGGATAAACGTTCATTTTAAAAGGTGTGATTACACCACGGTTGATAATGGTGGGGGCTTAGGTAGAACGGTATCATCGCCCACGAAAAGCTAATAAAAACTTGAATTTTCGCAATTAAAACCAACAACTTGTTAAGGAAATCTGAAAATTTTCACTGATTTTTTTAAAAGAACATAAATATTCCCGTAGTAAAATTTAGAATTATTTCATAGCTGGACTACCGATATTTTAGATCATTAGACACATTTATTTGGAAACAAGTTGGGCATATAATTTTTGATACATTAATTTCTGTTCATTAATAGAGAAGCTTGGCCTCATTTTAGATCTCAGTACTTTAACTGGCAGAACTTTTTCGGCATTGTAACTTGGCCTTTTTTACATTTTTGCTTTTTTGTGAGATCTCACTTCTTTAGAGAACTATTTGAGCTTGATAACTCTAGTTTTTATTAGCTTTCTATGGGCGATGATTTCGTGTCCTCTCTTCTTACAATCTACTTTATTGTTTGCTGTTTTCCCTCATCAGCAAAGTTGTACCTAAGTCCTCACCTTCAGTAACCCTGGTGTATTCTCACCTTCCAAAATAAACTTTTACCTCGAACTTATCTAAGTCATCTATATTTTAGGACCTTCTTCTATTTTTTTGAAATGTGATAGACGGTCGAAAGGTAACTACGTCGCTCTAACTTTTCTTCTGTGGTGGACAAACAAATAGCGGCGTAGATCGGGTTCGTGGAGTAGGAACACGCAATGGATATGTCATTACGTCATTTTGCCTAGAAGAAGAGTTACCAGTTTTTACCTAGAAGAAGAGTTGAAGTTTCAGAACCTCCCTCCTATTAAATCTCTTTTATTCTCCAGAACGGAACAAAATTTTAGTGTTTTAGAATTTTTCTGGTGTTAAAATATACCTCATTAGCTTATTTCAAAATTCTACCTCATCTGAGAGTCAGTATTTTATAGGCGAGAGGTTCTGAAACTTCAGAACCTCTCGCCTATAAAATATCTTTTATTCTCCAGAACGAAATAAAATTTAAGAACTTTTCTGTTTTTATCTGGTGACAACAGCAGAAGGCCGCCAAGTATTCATCTTTCGGGCGTGAAGGAAATTTGCTGTAGAGTTTTTGGACCCCTTTTTTGAAATTGATTATCTTTTTGGCGGTTTGTTGTAGAAACGTAAAATTTTGATATGTTATGGCTGGAGTTTTTCGATTTGGTTTTTTTAGGGGGGCCCGCCCTTTTAGACCCCCCTCCGGAGTACCCAAGGGGTCCAATATTTTGTTTTTTTGAAAATGATTTTTTAAAATTTGATTAAGATATCTAGTCAGTTACCGAATTCCATTTTACGAAAACAAATAGCTGGCAAAAATTTAGATCATTTTGGGTGAAACTAATGTGGGTGTACCTATAGAATAAAATATCAATTTTTTGGACGGGGCGCCTAATTTGGTCAGGAAAATAATAAGCTGAATAATGGTTCATTGATAGAATTTTATTACAAATAAATATAATTAAATATAAATCATCCGAATTGACTCTAATATAACTAAGTTTCTATTCGCCATCAGAATAACAGACTCCTTCCCCTTGTGTTCTAAACATTTCCTACAAAGGATTTGATGAGATTTCACAATACCTATTATGTAATTATTTCAGGAAATATGATATTCCGAATGCTTTCACAATATTTGATTCTTGTTCAATCTAAAATTTGATGAGATTTCACAATACCTATTATGTAATTATTTCAGGAAATATGATATTCCGAATGCTTTCACAATATTTCATTCTTGTTCAATCTAAAATTTGATGAGATTTCACAATACCTATTATGTAATTATTTCAGGAAATATGATATTCCGAATGCTTTCACAATATTTGATTCTTGTTCAATCTAAAATTTGATGAGATTTCACAATACCTATTATGTAATTATTTCAGGAAATATGATATTCCGAATGCTTTCACAATATTTCATTCTTGTTCAATCTAAAATTTGATGAGATTTCACAATACCTATTATGTAATTATTTCAGGAAATATGATATTCCGAATGCTTTCACAATATTTGATTCTTGTTCAATCTAAAATTTGATGAGATTTCACAATA
>JAAEEI010039834.1:0-14503 GCA_012654025.1 Pachypsylla venusta
ATGAGTGTAGTTGTCTATATTCACATTTTCAATCAATCCACTATGCACATTCTGTATTGTAGCTGCTAGGAATATGCTATTTGGAATGGTAGGTAAGGATTCTCTAATGTATTTATCTCGAACTATATATTCCATCAGAGCTATATTCAGATTGACATCATATGTCATCCTCACTTTATAGTCATGGAAAAACTTGGAAAAGCTTGTTCTTCTAGATTTCTTTGTGTAAGCATCATGAAAACTAAAAATACAAAGGTTTACTGTTTTTTGATGTGAGAACGCTCGAGGCCAACTCTAGTGGTCAAATTGGTAAATGAAAACATGAATAATCAACAGTTTTTTCGAATTTTATTTATTACTGAATACAATGGAAGAAAAGTTTTTCTCTCATCTTCTCGAAACGAAGTTCGGGTACTCAGCTAGTCGTTAAATAAAAAAGAAAGATGCAAGTGTCAAAGAGCACAATAAAAGTCAGGGTTGTCTTCAATTTGAACGTAGGTATCAGAATACTGAAATCTCAAACATGGCAAGGTATACCTAAAAGCACTGTTTTTCGGATATTTGTAGTAAACTTGCAAAAATTTAGTCAAAAGTCTGATAAGCTTGTGAACATTTTTGGTATTATCGTCAACTATAATATTTGTGGTGTTAATTTACTAAACAGAGGCTCCCAACCATTACATATCTCGGGCTATTCGAAAAGAATTGAGCGTTCCGTTAATTTTGTCACCCAGTGTATTTTAATTGACGATTTTTAGTATTTTGTAGGAATAATGGTTTTGGGGCCAACTTTAGGGGCTCAAAAATGACAAAAAAAAAAAAAAAAAAAAAAAAAAAAAAAAAAAAAAAAAAAAAAAAAAAAAAAAAANAAAAAAAAAAAAAAAAATAGAAAAATTGTCTGATTTTGATAAAATTTGGTATGTACAGTCACCCAAGTATTTAATTGACAATTTTTGTTGTTTTTTTTGTAGAAACTTTGGCTCCAGCCTTTTCAGCCACTGTCTTGTATAATTCTAAAAATAAAAAAAAAACCTTTAGTTGGGACACATGGGATTATTTTTTTTAAAAAAAAATACTATCACTAAAGAGCAACGTCTTCAGCCGTAGGCTGCCAAATATTTTTAAAATAATACTATCACTAAAGAGCAAAGTCCACAGCTGTAGGCGACCAAAACTTTTTAAACTAGTACCATCACTAAAGAGCAGGTCCACTTGATATTATAAAACAAAACTTACCTACTGCGTGTGTGAAGTGAGTGTAACTGTCTATATTCAAATTTTCAATCAATCCACTATGCACATTCTGTATTGTAGCTGCTAGGAATATGCTATTTGCAATGTTAGGAAAGTTTTGATTCATATTTTCATCTAGAACTATTCTTTCCATCAGAGCTATATTAAGATTGACTTCATATGATTTCCGAACTTTATAGTCATAGAAAAACTTGGAAAAGCTCGTTCCTCTAGATCTACTTTTGTAAGCATCATGAAAACTAAAAATACAAAGGTTTACTATTTTAGATATCAAAATATGTTTTGTACCCACGGTCTACGGTCACGCTATGCTAAATCACCTCAGCCAATTGTGTCGGTTGGTATACTGACCGACTCATAATCAACTTAATTGACGATGGCTAAACGTAGGAACTTCAAAATATTGGACAGTTTCATGCTAGTATATGTCCAATATAAACAGCATTTGAGACGATAGATAATCGTAGGAACTTGAAAATATTGGACAGTTTCATTCTAGTATATGTCCAATATAAGCAGCATTTGATACGATAGATAAACGTAGGAATTTGAAAATATTGGATAGTTTCATTCTAGTATATGTCCAATATAAGCAGCATTTGAGACAATAGATAATCGTAGGAACTTGAAAATATTGAACAGTTTCATTCTAGTATATGTCCAATATAAGAGCATTTGAGACGATAGATAAACGTAGGAACTTGAAAATGTTGGACAGTTTCATGCTCTTATATGTCCAATATAAGCAGCATTTGAGACGATAGATAAAACTAGGAACCTGAAAATATTGGACAGTTTCATTCTAGTATATGTCCAATATAAGCAGCATTTGAGACGATAGATAAACGTAGGAACTTGAAAACATTGGACAGTTTCATGCTAGTATATGTCCAATATAAGCAGCATTTCAGACGATAGATAAACGTAGGAACTTGAAAATATTGGACAGTTTCATTCTAGTATATGTCCAATTTAATTTGTATTAAAAATGAGGTAAACATTTTTCTGTGGGAATTGTTTGGTGTGTTACTGTGAGTGTAACACTAATTTTGCGACCTCCGAAGCTTAGCGGCGCTTTTTAGCATAAATAATCTTAGGTTCCCCTCATACAAAATTTACTATTATAAAAATATATACAATTAAAATTCCCATAACTTGGTTTCCAATATTTTTCCTGTAGGACATATAGGAGCATCAGAAGTGACAGAATAAACTTTTATTTTCCTTTATTACTTTGATTGTAATTCCTAAAAAAATATTGGAATTTTCATAATCACCAAAATTTTCAGTTGCAGTGCTCCCATCTCCCAGACGCCCCACAGTAAAAATGTAGGAATTAAAGTTATGGGAAATTTTTATAAGAGTATTAAAACATCCCAAACGGTAAGAGATAGCAAAAAAATGTCCAGGACCTTCCCTCAAGAACAATACCCAAATCTTTCAGGAAGATATGGAATGCACTGTATCTTGGTTTGTATCCCACTAGGGCGGACTTGACTTTCTGATACATGCAAAGAAAAGGACAGAAAGAATTAATTGGCTAAAAAGTATTCCACAGACATGGGACTAAATGGTTTGTACCCACTAGGGCAATTTTTCCGAAATATGCAAAGAAAAGGACAAAAAGTATTAATTGGCTAAAAAGTATTCCACAGACATGGGACTAGTTGGTTTGTATCCCACTAGGGCAAACTTTTTCTGGTTTCTGATATGTTGTGTAATTGAGAAGAAGAAATAAAGGAAAAAACGGCTAAATAATCAGTTACATAAATAGTATTGATATCTCACAAAAAATTATCATTAAAAAAAAAGGCCAAGTTCCACTTACTCAACCAAAAAATTCCGCCTATGGAAGTAGTGATATCTATTATTGGGGCCAAGTTTATTGTTGCTCCTGTATATCCCGCACTTAAATTTATTATTGCACGTTCTTCTGTCTCAATTCTCTTAAAGTAATACCGACTTTACACTTGGTCAGTTTGTAAAAAGGTAGTACGAGTATTTTACGAATCCCCTTAGAATTTTTTGGTTGAGTGGGAGGAACTTGGCCTTTTTTCAATGATAATTTTTTGTGATCACGTAGGTATATACAGTTATTAAAAGTTTATTTTTTAGATGAAAAATAAAAATTAGAAAAATAAAATAAGCTTAGGGTGTCCGGTATGCTCACTCTTCCCCTACAGTGGTCGTGTTCCATCTCAATGTTGCCAGATCCGAGATATACAGGGGCGCGCCATTACCCGCTGCGCACGATTCCCCCACCTTCCTATACATGATCACATGTTATACGTTGTTATGATGTCGAACTAACTTCCGCCTATCATAATTATTATCATAATGTCCCTCTTTCTAAGGATCTCCATAGCAAGAAGACGTAGTAAAAGCAAGGGCGTAGCCAGCATCTGGCCTGGGGGGGGGGCAGGGGGTACATTCTGTATTGTAGCTGCTAGGAATATGCTATTTGCAATGTTAGAAAAGTTTTGATTGATGACTTCATCTAGAACTATACTTTCCATCAGAGCTATATTCAGATTGACATCATATGATTTCCTCACTTTATAGTCATGGAAAAACTGGGAAAAGCTTGTGCTTCTAGATCTACTTTTGTAAGCATCATGAAAACTAAAAATACAAAGGTTTACTATTTTAGATATCAAAATATATTTTGGACCCACGCTAAATGAGCCAATTGCTCATTTAGCGCTTGAGCCAATTGCTAAATGTAGGAACTTGAAAATATTGGACAGTTTCATTCTAGTTTATGTCCAATATAAGCAGCATTTGAGACGAAGAAGAGAGATAAACGTAGGAACTTGAAAATATTGGACAGTTTCATTCTAGTTTATGTCCAATATAAGCAGCATTTGAGACGATAGATAAACGTAGGAACTTGAAAATATTGGACAGTTTCATTCTAGTATAATGTCCAATATAAGCAGCATTTGAGACGAAGACAATAGATAAACGTAGGAACTTGAAAATATTGTGACGATAGATAAACGTAGGAACTTGAAAATATTGGACAGTTTCATTTTAGTGTATGTCCAATATAAGCTACAATTGAATTTGTATTAAAAATGAGGTAAACGTTTTTCTGTGGGAATTGTTTGGTATGTTGCTGTGAGTGTAACACTAATTTTGCGACCTCCGAAGTTTAGCGGCGCTTTTTAGCGTAAATAATCTTAGGTTCCCCTCATACAAAATTTACTCTTATAAAAATATATACAATTAAATTTCCCATAACTTGGTTTCCAATATTTTTCCTGTAGGACATATAGGAGCATTACAGGTGACAGAATGAGCTTTCATTTTCCTTTATTACTTTGATTGTAATTCCTAAAAAAATATTGACATTTTCATAATCACCAAAAATTTTCAGTTGCAGATTTATTAGTTTTTCATCTAATTCATATAGCAGCCATTTGATTCGCTTCAGGCTTCAGTGGCTACATTTTGCGCCATAACGGTATCATCTGTAGTGCTCGCATCTCCCAGACGCCCCACAGTAAAAATGTAGGAATTAAAGTTATGGGAAATTTTTATAAGAGTATTGAAACATCCCAAACGGTAAGAGATAGCAAAAAAATGTCCGGGACCTCCCCTCAAAAACAATACGCTAATCTTTTAGGAAGATTTAAAATGCACTGTATCTTGGTTTGTACCCGCTAGGGCAGACTTTCCGAATTATGCAAAGAAATTAAAAAGTATTCCACAGACACGGGACTAGTTGGTTTGTATCCCTCTAGGGCAAACTTTCCGATATATGCAAAGAAAAGGACAGAAAGAATTAATTGGCTAAAAATATTCCACAGACACGGGACTAGATGGTTTGTATCCCACTAGGGCAAACTTTCCGATATATGCAAAGAAAAGGACAGAAAGAATTAATTGGCTAAAAAGTATTCCACAGACACGGGACTAGCTGGTTTGTATCCCTCTAGGGCAAACTTTCCGATATATGCAAAGAAAAGGACAGAACTAATTGGCTAAAAAGTATTCCACAGACATGGGAGTAGTTGGTTTGTATCCCTCTAGGGCAAACTTTCCGATATATGCAAAGAAAAGGAAGGACAGAACTAATTGGCTAAAAAGTATTCCACAGACAGGGGAGTAGTTGGTTTGTATCCCACTAGGGCAAACTTTCCGATGTATGCAAGAAAAAGTCATATGCGCACGATTCTCCAGCCGTCGGGTAATGGTGCGCAGGGGTCAATTTTCAAGGTGTTTTTCCTCGTGATCTTTTTTTTTGCATCTTCATTGTTTTCTTATTCTCACTGAATACAGTTTACGCACAATAATTCAATTTTTTTTATTTTTTTAACATAAAGAATTAAGAAATTAACGAAACTTACAGTATTATTTTCTGAACATCAAAAAAAATAAGAAATATTTGAATTTGAAACAATCGTCGAGTGCTCACAGATCAAAACAAAAACAAACTTCTGATATAGTAGTATCACTAACTCTCACTAGGGGGAGACTGTTACAGAGGTCGTGTTCCATCTCAGTGTTGACAGATCCGAGATATACAGGTGCGCACCATTAGCCGTTATACGTTGTTATGATGTCGAACTAACTTCGGCCTATCATAATTATTATCATCATGTCCCTCTTCCTAAGGAGCTCCATAGCAACAAGACGTAGTAACAGAACCTACAATGTTACCACTCTGTAACGTACGATATTTATAATAGCCGAATTTTATTTGTTGGAATAAAGGTGAAGTAAAAATGATTCCAATTCACTTCGCATTTTATTTCGTAAATAATTTGGAAGAAAACTTGTGAAGATGAAGAAGTGTGACCCAACTTTTTCTTGATTCACAAATCCGCCATTTTTTTTTATTCCAATTCTGATTGGCTGTTCGGATTCATGTTTTCGGTTTACATTTGTAGAGTCTAACCTCATTTCTGTCACATTGAATTGTTGAAGGTTCTGGAACCGGGGAGGAGTGTCTGGCCAATATTTGTAACAAATTTCAAACAAATTAGAGATGTTAGGAAACGTTTTTACTGTCATGCCTGTATTTCGTTTGTCATATGGAGCTCTGTTTCAACATACGCTAAATAGTAATCAATTTTGGGATCCAAGCTGTTTGTCATATAGAGCTCTGTTTCAACTTACGCTAAATAGTTTTCAATTTTGGGATCCAAACTGGTTGTCATATAGAGCTCTGTTTCAAATTACGCTAAATAGTTCTCAGTTTTGGGATCCAAAGTCATTTCTGTTTGTCATATAGAGCTCTGTTTCAACTTACGCTTAATAGTTCCGAATTCTGGGATCCAAACTGTTTGTCATTAGAGCTCTGTTTCAACTTACGCTAAAGAGTTCCCAATTTTGGGATTAAAACTGTTTGTCATTAGAGCTCTGTTTCAACATACGCTAAATAGTTCTCAATTTTGGGATCCAAACTGTTTGTCATTAGAGCTCTGTTTCAACTTACGCTAAATAGTTCTCAATTTTGGGATCCAAACTGTTTGTCATATAGAGCTCTGTTTCAACTTACGCCAAATAGTTCTCAATTTTGGGATTCAAACTGTTTGTCATATAGAGCTCTGTTTCAACTTACGATAAATAGTTCTCAATTTTGGGATCCAAAGTCATTTTGAGCTCTGTTTAAACTTACGCTAAATAGTTCTCAATTTTGGGATCCAAACTGTTTGTCATATAGAGCTCTGTTTCAACTTACGCTAAATAGTTGCCAATTTTGGGATCCAAACTGTTTGTCATATAGAGCTCTGTTTCAACTTACGTTTAATAGTTCCCAATTCTGGGATCCAAACTGTTTGTCATTAGAGCTCTGTTTCAACTTACGCTAAAGAGTTCCCAATTTTGGGATTAAAACTGTTTGTCATTAGAGCTCTGTTTCAACTTACGCTAAATAGTTCTCACTTTTGGGATCCAAACTGTTTGTCATATAGAGCTCTGTTTCAACTTACGCTAAATAGTTCCAACTTTGGGATCCAAACTGGTTGTCATATAGAGCTCTGTTTCAACTTACGATAAATAGTTCTCAATTTTGGGATCCAAACTCTTTGTCATATAGAGCTCTGTTTCAACTTACGCTAAATAGTTCTCAATTTTGGGATCCAAACTGTTTGACATATAGAGCTCTGTTTCAACTTACTCTAAATAGTTCTCAGTTTTGGGATCCAAACTGTTTGTCATATAGAACTCTGGTTCAACTTACGCTAAATAGTTCTCAATTTTGCGATCCAAACTGTTTGTCATATAGAGCTCTGTTTCAACTTACTCTAAATAGTTCTCAGTTTTGGGATCCAAACTGTTTGTCATATAGAATTCTGGTTCAACTTACGCTAAATAGTTCTCAGTTTTGGGATCCAAACTGTTTGTCATATAGAGCTCTGTTTAAACTTACGCTAAATAGTTCTCAATTTTGGGATCCAAACTGTTTGTCATTAGAGCTCTGGTTCAACTTACGCTATATAGTTCCCAATTGTGTTAAATGTTTGTTGATAAATACGATAAAATATTTGCTCAATCCTATCTCTTAATTGACAATATGAGTAATAGTTCAGAGGCAACATTGAAATCTGTCCATCATCACCCCACTGAGGTCTCCTTCCGCCCAAACTAGGAAATAGTTTGGACGGAAGGTCATAATTCTCATTCTTGAATTTACATCCACATATGTTCTTGAAATTGACTGCTGTAAATTAGATTAAAATGATTGCTTGGAATAAGAAAAGGCTGGTGTTGTTCACAAGACTTTCCTTATAGGTATCTATAAAAAGAAAATGCTGGTGTTGTTCACAAGACTTTCCTTATAGGTATCTATAAAAAGAAAAGGCTGGTGTTGTTCACAAGACTTTCTATGTCCAACATAAGCAGCATTTGTGACGATAGATAAACGTAGGAACTTGAAAATATTGGACAGTTTCATTCCAGTATATGTCCAATATAAGCAGCATTTGAGACGATAGATAAACGTAGGAACTTGAAAATATTGGACAGTTTCATTCTAGTAAACTTTGGTTCCCCATATATAATAGAGCAGAAGGGACCATGTCCATTTTGCCCGCACATTGCGGGCTCAATGGACATTTGGTAGTGGTCTTCTAAATCAGATGTCCTGATTAAAATATTAAATAACAAAAAAAAAGTAAAGTACTTGCACGAATCAAAAGATAATCTGAGCGCGCGGCAGTGCGCCAGGCCAAGTTCCAGAAAGCACCAGTGTATCTTTTCACGAAGCAATTCTCCAGGTTTTTCACACCGTCAGATATCCGGTTCCACAAGGGATAGGTCATTAAAATTTTGAACATACATTCCGTAGTATAGTACAGCACTACAATATAATCTTCAAAAGTTAATAGTAACACGGGCAGGAGATACGTAATTTCAAAGTTTGGATACTCACTGAGTGACAGCCATATTGACTGATTCACTCATCATCAAAAGTTTCAGGCACTTAGCAATTGACATCCAAGTAAAGGGAAAAATCCGAAAATTGGAACTTTTTAACTCTAAGTGCTCCAAAACGGTGTCGCTTACAAAAAGTATTTTTTTTTTTTTTTTTTTTTTTAATTAATCGTCTACGCTCCATCACTTCTATGTTCAAAGAAGTGTGGAGCAATTACTGACGCTGTTTGTGATAGTGAGTGGAAAAGAAGGGAGATGATGACTTTGTGAAAATGATGAATGAGTGGATGCGATGAGTGTGTGTGTGAGTATAGGTAATATGACGAGGCGAGACAATTATTCAAATAGAGCTGACTTTGGAATCATGCTGTTGTATAGATCCATTGCCCTTATAATTGGAGACTTGAATTTGAAAAAATCTC
The DNA here is from genome assembly GCA_012654025.1 of Pachypsylla venusta. NCBI lineage: Eukaryota > Metazoa > Arthropoda > Insecta > Hemiptera > Aphalaridae > Pachypsylla > Pachypsylla venusta. Next base: position 9,060 of record JAAEEI010039834.1, read on the forward strand.
TTCTGTGTGGAACAAAGTTTAAGCTGATTTATTTATTACTAGCAAGATACGCCCGCTTCGCTTGGCGTCTTAGAGGCATGGCCGTTTATAGTTTCAACCCCAAAAGTAGCCTATGTCCTTTCCTAAAGTTTAGTCTATCTCCATACCAAATTTCATCAAAATCGGTTCAGTAGTTTAAGCGTGAAAGCGTAACATACATACAGACAGACAGACAGATAGACAGACAGACTGACAGACTGAGTTACTTTCGCATTTATAACATTAGTATGGAAGTATGGATTCAGAAAAAATGTCCAAATTTTTTGCACGATTACAATACTTTATCTTCTAAAGGAAGGGACAGTAAAAACAAGAAAAAATTCATTATGATAATTTTCTCACCGGACCTCTTAGGAAATCCCGGGACTGGGGAGATTCCCCTCTATTCCCCTTCTCTCGTCGGGCCTGTCCATCGTTACATTGAGATTTATCATTATCGATATTATTTTCTTTTTCCAGGCTCTACTTCCTATCATATTTTAGGCTGCCTTTTTGAAGATAAAAATTTCAGTCTCCCACCTCATAGTGTGGTGAGTCCTGTGTTTGGTAGCACTGATAATATTTCACCATTAGTCTTGGATAATTTGCAAGAACTAAAATATGTTAGACAATTGCTACAAAATTCCCTTTCAGAAGTTCTTGACCATTGTCATATTGACAATATGATGGAAATGTCAGCGTAAGTTGATTAGACAATTGCTACAAAATTCCCTTTCAGAAGTTCTTGACCAATGTCATATTGACAATATGATGGAAATGTCAGCGTAAGTTGATTAGACAATTGCTACAAAATTCCCTTTCAGAATTTCTTGACCATTGTCATATTGACAATATGATGGAAATGTCAGCGTAAGTTGATTAAGCAATTGCTACAAAATTTCCATTCAGAAGTTCTTGACCATTGTCATAATATATCAAAATGATGGAAATGTCAGCGTAAGTTGATTAGACAATTGCTACAAAATTCCCTTTCAGAAGTTCTTGACCATTGTCATATTGACAATATGATGGAAATGTCAGCGTAAGTTGATTAAGCAATTGCTACAAAATTTCCTTTCAGAAGTTCTTGACCATTGTCATATTGACAATATGATGGAAATGCCCTCGTAATTTGATTAGACAATTGCTACAAAATTCCTTTTCGGAAGTTCTTGACCATTGTCATATTGACAATAATATGATGGAAATGTCAGCGTAAGTTGATGATTTTCTTTCTATCTGTTCAAGAGTCGATTCAGAGCATTTGTGGCACAATTAGGGCCCAGATGGGACCTATATACCAAATTTCATCCAAATTCGTCAACGCTAAGTTGCAAAAGTGCCCAACAGGGCGTACGGTGGACGGCAGACAAACTGATTTTTTTTTTATTCGATTTTTGGATTCTACGTACCTTGCAACGTAAAATATCAAATTTTGAGAGGGGGAGATATTTTTCTCCACCTCTTCTGTCGATTCCAAAGGTTTATAATTCAAAAGACCACAAATAAGTGCCCAAATTTTTCGTTCACAGGTTTTATACAGCTTATGAAGTCCAGGTGAAAAGGAACAGAAAGAATTTGATCGAATTTTTCTCCGACTATACACCTGAGCCTATGGGTAACACAGCGCATGCTCTTGCCATAGAAGTGCTCACACGGTTTCTTTATAATTTGCATCCAAATGCTACACTCAGTGTGTTCCTAGTCAGTGCTGAGTCTGGGATGCTGCAGCATAGACTAAATATGTTGAGAATAAAACGAAATTTTGACAAAAGTTTCTTGAACAATCACGTTGCTGGTAAGAATAAGTCTGTAGGGTGAAGGATAGGAACATTAAGCAATCACGTCGTTGGTAAGAATAAGTCTGTAGGGTGAAGGATAGGAACATTAAGCAATCACGTCGCTGGTAAGAATAAGTCTGTAGGGTGAAGGATAGGAACATTCAGCAATCGGGTCGCTGCCGCGCTGGTAAGAATAAGTTTGTAAGGTGAAGGGTAGGAACATTAAGCAATCACGTCTTTGCCGCGCTGGTAAGAATAAGTCTGTAGGGTGAAGTATAGGAACATTACACAATCACGTTGCTGGTAAGAATAAGTCTGTAGGGTGAAGGATAGGAAAATTAATCAATCACGTCGCTGCCGCGTTGGTAAGAATAAGTTTGTAGGGTGAAGGATAGGAACATTAAACAATCACGTTGCTGGTAAGAATAAGTTTGTAGGGTGAAGGATAGGAACATTAAGCAATCACGTCGCTGGTAAGAATAAGTCTGTAGGGTGTAGGATAGGAATATTACACAATCACGTTGCTGGTAAGAATAAGTTTGTAGGGTGAAGGATAGGAACATTACACAATCTCGTTGCTGGTAAGAATAAGTCTGTATGGTGTAGGATAGGAACATTAAGCAATCACGTTGCTGGTAAGATTGTGTCTGTAGGTTGAAGGATAGGAACATTAAACAACCACGTTGCTGGTAAGAATAAGTCTGTATGGTGTAGGATAGGAACATTAAACAATCACGTTGCTGGTAAGAATAAGTCTGTATGGTGTAGGATAGGGTTTGACTGCTAAAAACCGTTCAAAACCACCAGCGGTATATTTGATTGTACACAGAAGTTTCTAAACTTATTGAGACCCCAAATAAATCATACCTACCTACCAAATTTTAAGTCTCTCGCTCTTACCATTCTCTTTAGACAGGATTATTGAAAACCGATAAAAAGAGGTAAAAAAAGGTAGCGGTATATTTGATTAAACCCAAAAGTTTAGATGTCGCTGCCGCGCTGGTAAGAATAAGTCTGTAGGGTGAAGGATAGGAACATTAAGCAATCACGTTGCTGCCGCGCTGGTAAGAATAAGTTTGTAGGGTGAAGGATAGGAACATTACACAATCACGTTGCTGGTAAGAATAAGTCTGCAGGGTGAAGGATAGGAACATTAAGTAATCACGTCGCTGCCGCGCTGGTAAGAATAAGTTTGTAGGGTGAAGTATAGGAACTTTACACAATCACGTTGCTGGTAAGAATTTGTCTGTAGGTTGAAGGATAGGAACATTAAACAATCACGGCGCTGGTAAGAATAAGTCTGTAGGGTGAAGGATAGGAACATTAAGCAATCACGTCGCTGCCGCGCTGGTAAGAATATGTTTGTAGGGTGAACGATAGGAACATTACACAATCACGTTGCTGATAAGAATAAGTCTGTAGGGTGAAGGATAGGAACATTAAACAATCACGTTGCTGGTAAGAATATGTCTGTAGGTTGAAGGATAGGAACATTAAACAATCACGTCGCTGGTACGAATAAACAATCACGTCGGTGGTAAGAATAAGTCTGTAGGGTGTAGGATAGGTTTTGACTGCTAAAAATCGGTCAAAACCACCAACGGTATATTTGATTGTACCCAGAAGTTTCTAAACGTATTGAGACCCCAAATAAGTCATACCTACCTACCAAATTTTAAGTCTCTCGCTCTTACCATTCTCTTTAGACAGGATTATTGAAAACCGATAAAAAGCGGTAAAAAAAAATTAGCGGTATATTTGATTAAACCAAAAAGTTTAGAAGCTTACATACATACTGTTGCAGACTTAGGGTTCGAGGATTAAATTGTCATGAATTTAAAACGCGTTAGCTAACTTTAAAAATAAATAAAATAAAACTGAAAATAATTTATTAGAAAAAAAATAGAAATTACAAATAAAGTTAACGTAAAATTCGAATACTGGTTGCCAAAAACCATATTTAAAACGCTCGAAAATACCCACGAATTAATCACTCACTTATCACTTAGAAAACACAACTTATCGATATCGCTTCCAAAATTATACTCACTCCGTTTATCACTCAAATAATACTGACTCGTTTTCTACGTGTGTGTCCCCTATTTATACCTACATTCAAAACGTTCTAGAAGGATATGGAAAAGGATTTTTCTAGTACGCAAACAAACTACGCGTTCTATAAATAAAAAAAACGTATATATCCATCCTACAATGTAAAAAAAAAAACAATGCTCTGTAATGAGAGAGCAATAAAATATGTCATTCATATTTTCCGCCTTCACCCAGGTTATTTAGGAGGGTAACAACCTGAATGGGATAGTAAATATACTCATTTATTCCCCCCTACACCCCGACCCCTCTCCCACAAGTCGCGAAGTCTCGATTCATTGTAAACAGAAGGAGAAATCAAAAATAAAAAGGAGGATATACAGGAGGTCTACACAATATTCCATATACAGGTTTTTCACTTCAATACAAATTTCAAGTCTTGACCAGCAAGCAAGACCGTTTCGATTCGCTTTGATTAAACAAGATTTTATCAAACGATAAACAGAAGAGATATTATATCCATTAAAAAAAACCATGCATTTAGATGACTCGATCCCACGCCCTTTGTATTACTAGGAATGAACGTCTCTGTTATTTTAGACTACACAGTTTCTGATAACATTTTTATATTTTATCTTGAAGGAAAGATTTTTTTAATTATTTTTATTTTCGTCGTTCGACTTTTTCATTTTGAGAATGCCAAAACTAGCAACTGAAAATTATGATCATGGAAGGTGATGTTTTTTTTTATGTTGTTGTTGTTTTTGTTGACGCTCTTGTTGATGTTGTTGCTGTTGTTGATGTTCATGTTATTGTTGTTGTTTTTGCTGCTGCTCTTTTTGTTGTTGTTTTTGTCGTTGTTGTTGTTTTTATTGTATTTTTTTTAATATTATAGGTCACGCACAAAATATTTTCATTAAAAATAAAACGATTGAAATTCGAGGGGGGGGTCTAGACTCCCTGGGCACGCCCCGGGTACGGCCTTGTATATCTGTACAGTACGTCTCTATTTCTTACAATAATGCTTGATATTTCATCTTATTTGGTTTGCAGGAGCTGTTCGATATTCGCTGCAGTCACGAATGGGAACCCTGATTATTGACCCCGGTTTGGGTGTTCCAATAGTTTCAGTCATTATGTATGACGGAGAAGGTAATTAGCAAAATATAGGCGTAGCTACGTGGGCACCGGAGGGGGGAACGAGACCCCCTCTGCCAATCATTTCGGACATTACACTGGATATTTCAAAACAAAATCGACAGAGGAGTACAAAGTTAATATTTTTCATGCTGGACTAGAAAAAAAGATTATTTTTGTACAGGATTAATGGAAAAATCCGTAAAAACCGACAGCGATATATTGTATGACACTCAAAGTTTTGGAGCTTACTAATACCCCAAATTTGAAATACGAGTACATACCAAAATTTCAATTCTCTAGCTGTTACCATTCTATTTTTAGACAGCAAAACTGAAAACCGCTAAAACGGAACATAAACAGGCAAGTCCCAAAGGGGCACAGTTACAACCCAGATGGAACCCATATACCAAATTTAATCCTAATCGGTCAACGCTAATTGGCAAAAGTGCCAATCAC
>JAAEEI010039835.1:0-10772 GCA_012654025.1 Pachypsylla venusta
AGTGGAACTTGGCCTTTTTTCAATGATAATTTTTTGTGAGATATAACAGTTTACCATACGAATATATCTTAGATTTAAACATTTGGAGCAAAAAATCATTTTCACCATAATATTATAATCATGTGCCTCTCTGAAAAACCTAAAGGATAGGTCATGAAAATGTAGCTTAAAATTTAGGTTTGACTATGATTAGATAAAATATAGCGGTCAAAATATCCATCAAGTTGCAAGAAATCGTTCACACCACCCCCATGTCCCCATTGCTCGATCATATAAAATTAAGATACCTACCCTCATTGTTTATATACTGTCGTAAAATTAGGATAGCCTCATTATTTATACCTGCCGGTATGTAGTAACTAAAATTATATTTTTATTACCAAAAAATTATCATTATACCTATATTAGCTTCAGAAAATTTAGTTATATGGAGCTCCATATAATAAATTTTGGTGTCTAGATAAACCTGATAAACTCTGAAATATGTTGATGCGTATACTTTTGCGTTCTCTTTCCATTCAACTTAATTATACACATATCTACAAGGTGAGGCAGTCTAAAGAATAACATATACAGGGTGAGACAGTTTAAAGAATAACATATACAGGGTGAGGCAGTTTAAAGAATAACATATACAGGGTGAGACAGTTTAAATAATAACATATGCAGGGTGAGACAGTTTAAAGAATAACATATACGGGGTGAGGCAGTTTAAAGAATAACATATACAGGGTGAGGCAGTTTAAATNAACATCAACAAAAAATAGAAATATAACAATAACTAAAATATATAACTAAAAAACTTAAAACTTTAGAAGAACAACATCTGCATTCGATGGTAGTCTGATGGATTGATTAAGGAAGAGAAAGTCTAGTACGGTTTTCCGTACCAATTATTTTTTTTTGTATTCAGTCAGAGTGAATAATTTCACCTTTGAGTTATTTTAAATTCAAACACATTTAAATTCAAAATCATTATTATTATACTTGAACTCTTTATAATTCAAAATATATTTTTACTTTCAATCGCACCTAATTTTGTACAATATCTGAATTCAAAGACAATGTTTATTGTTTTCTAGATTTCTAAGGTCATACATTTTATTGGTCCACATTCCACATCATCCAACTCATGATATCTGTGGGGGTGGGTAACAGGCACACTGCTCTTACGATTTTATATTTTTATGTATTGATCCGTATCTGTGTAACCGTATTTCCGTTTTTTCGTTTAATATAACATTGCTAAATAAATAAATAATACGTGTCGCGGGTGTAAATGTGTTTTTTTGGTATAAAATCGTCAGAGCAGTGTGCCTGTTATCCACCCCACAGATATCATGAGTTGGGTGATGTGAACCAATAAAAGGTATGACCTTAGAAATCTAGAAAATAGTACCTACCACCATCACAATCACCAAAGAAATACATTTCAAAATGTTTATGTTGTATTCAGACACAATACCAATTTTGCCCCAACACAACAAAAACATGATGTGCTGTGCTCAGGAGAGCACGAAACTAGTCAGCTTTAATCAACATCTTTATTAATTTTACAGTCAAGTGTATAGTATTATATATTACCTATTATGGTTTTACTTGACATAGTATCCCAATTTAACAAAATTAAAAACATTTTTTTAGTTGTGATGAAAAAAAATCATTATCATAGCACTTGACTATTATTATTATTTTTTTATTTTTTTATTTCATTCTTTTTGACAGAATGAGTGCTGAACTCTTTTTAAATTTGGTATAGGTAAATGGTATGGTTATAAAACTTGAATAGAGAAAAGCCCAATATTAATAATAATGAAAATGAGAAAGTATTCAACAGATCTGCGAAATACAAAATACGACAATTCATTCATTTCTGAGGAATGATCTTAGTCGAAGGGCTGCTGTGACATAATAATACAGACTATTAGTTGACTCTCTACTACTTGATTTTAAAATGGTTTCAATATTGCCCCCCGCACCAAGAACATCCCCCAAAAACTTGGTTCTTGTTGCCCGATATTGTGGACATACCATCAAGAAATGTTCCATGGTTTCCGGTTGCGATAAATTGCAGACTGAGCACACCTCTGATTGGTCCCATTCATACAGCATTCTATTAACATTAGGGATGGGATTTTCGACTTACTTACATGAGTCGACTCGACTCGACTCCTCAATATAAGTCGACTCCATGAGTCTACTCTCGATCTCGACTCTTTTCGAGTGCTAATTTTAAAAACAACTTTGTAGGTACTTTTGGTTTGCTGGTAACCGAATTTTGGACATGTTTACCTATCTGACATCAATCAATTACGCATGTACAGACTCTTTCATTTCTTTTAAAACAATGGAGCATTGAGTCTCCCAGACCTCACTATATCCCAATCGACACAATTTCATTCTAAGTAAAGAAACCCAATTGTATTTTACTATATTCCTAGGTCTAATATCTAGTTGTGTAAGTTCTAAATAACACATTTTAGGGTACAGGTCAGATGACATAATCAACAGTTTCAGCCACCATTCTACCATCTGCTTGAATATAGTTAATGACAAGCTCACCACACCCATTTCTAAACGGACCATGTAGTCGGGAGTGTTTTTGGGTAGACAATAAACTGACTTGAGGAACTGCAATTGACACTTTTCAATAGTTTCTTCGTACCTACTAGCCCAAACCTCCGCTGAGTATAAAAGTGTTGTCTTCACAATAGATTCAAATAATTTAATTCTACATTCAAATGAGTCTGTTTTTGAGTTGACTAGTATATCTTTCACACAACCAATAGCTGATCTTCCTTTTGACAAAGCCTGCAGGGATGCTTTATGGAATACACCATGAGATGAAAATAACACCCCCAAATAGTTATAATCACTAACAACTTCCACTGGTCTTCCGTTGAACTCAAAGACGTCACTTCTTGTAAGTCTACCGCCCCGTCTGAATATAACTATTTTTGATTTTGTCTCATTCACTATAATTTTGTTTTGCTCACAGTAAGAGTGATGTAATTTGAGTTTTCTCTGCAAGTCAATTTTACTCGCCGCCAAGGGTATCAGATCGTCGCAGTACAACAAAAGTATAATATTTGTCGCACTAAATACACTTACGCCTTCTGCGCCGTTCCTGCTCATGAACTCTTCCAAATCACTTATAAATATAATGAAGTTCAGGTATATTTAAATTGGTTCAGGTATATTTAAAGGGGTGAAATAGAGTCCCCCTGTAAAAGACCTTTGTTGATCTTGTGGGATGGTGTAAATTGGTCTGCCACGCGAATTTGAACTTCCCTCTGCTGGTAGAATTTTCTCAAAAGTGATAGAATTTTTCTGGAAACTCCAAACATGAACATTTTTTCAAACAGAAGCTGGTGTTCCACCTCCGAGAAAGCGGACTTAAAATCAATAAACGCCGCGTACAATTTCTTTTGTTCTATTAGATGTAAGCTGACTATGATAGACAAAGTATAAATGTTATCCGTAAAGTCGCGTCCTGGTCGAAACCCCGTTTGTGCCTCCATGAAAATTTGTTTTGTTCAATCCAACATATCAATCTCTGAGCAATCATATGGGTGACCAATTTAAATATTCCGTTCAGGAGAGCGATGTTGCGAAAATTTTCAGGGAGTGTAAGATCAACTTTTTTATGTATCATAAACACGTACGAGTGCGTCATCTCTTTGGTAACTTCTCCTCCATCGAAATTAAAATTCAGATAACTCAGAAGACTCTTCTTCCATTCTACACCTAGACATTTTAGGTACTCATTTAAAATACAGGCAGGATCTGGGCTTTTGTTATTTTTTAATTTGATGATGCCCTTCTCTAACTCTCCTAGTGTAAAGTCCGAGTCCATGTCTTCGCGCAACACATCTGAGAAAACCAATCTGAGTTTCATTTGCTTCTGGAAATATTTCGTTTGCATAGACACACCATGCCTGAAAAGTTACTTGGTTACATTTATTTTGTTTTTTGGTTTTATACAATTTAATCGTTTTCCAGTATTCGCCGGCATTTTTTAAATTTGATAATTTATCTTTGAACGATTTGCCGAAGGCTTCCTTTTGTTTTTGACATGTTTGAAAATATTAATTTTTATATTGTAAAAACTTCTCTAAGTCTTCATCCTTATTCTTTCTTCACCAGTTTCTATCCGGGAGTAGAATATACCAACTATGAAACAGAGGCCTTGCCACTGCGCCATACTGATATATGGATATAGAATGAGAAAATACAATATTTAAATTGAACTCTCATCATTTTTTCATAACTAACTCTATCTTCATCATTTTTTCATAAATAACTACATCTGGTTAATTTTGTGTTACACTGATGCGGTGATAACTTTTTGTTACAGGTGCATGCGCATCTTAAAATTTCACTCTCATCATTTGTTCATAACGCCCATAAAGAAATACAGGGTGCGACAATTGGTATTTTCACATTTGAAAGAATTAGTACATAAATACCAAATAAGATATTTGATAAATTATTTTGTACTCTATAAGCTTTTGTATTCTTTTTTTTTTATCTATTTTTTGTAAATAACGTTGTCCAAATGACGCCTAGGCTAGTGATGAACTTTTGGAGTCTTTCACGGAAGTTTTCCATGACTCTCGTCAGCATACCCGCTAAAGTTTGCATGATTTCTTCCAGAATTGCCTCTTTTAACTCTTCAAGGGTCTAAAGGGAATTGTTCGAAGACCTCAGCCTTGAGGTAACTCCACAGAAGGAAGTAAAAGGGACTCCAATTCGGCGACCGGGGAACATGTCCTAAAGTTGTGAACTCAACTCGAAATTGTTTTTCGATCAAGAACTGGATCCATGGAGTGCAAACTATACCTTGTGCGGAACGCCCTCTGAGTGGCTATAATGGTTCACTTTTTTTAAAAAACAACTTCACAACGAACGCACGATGCACGCTCGACCTAACCATTGCAACAATTTAAAAACAAGATGTCATTAAGTGTTGAATATCACAAACCTCACGCTCGTCTCCTAATACTCCTCCTCCCACGATTTTTTTGAAATGTGGGTAAACTAATTGTCGCACGCTTTATAACTTCAAAAATTCGTACTCTTAAACTTTATGTTACGGATTTAAAATTCCATAACCCTTTCTTGTAGATTCATCGAAGCATTTAAAAAATCTTCAATTGTGGCCAATGAAGAGAACTTCAAACAGTATTTTATTACGTATATATCAAGATCTGCAAAATTATCTGGATCTATTCAATTGGCTGTTCTTGTATTAGAGAAGCTTCTTGAAACGCATTCATATCTGAAGGATTTTGTTTACTTGGCAACTGTGCACAACGGTGCTTCGAATCTGTTTGTCGATGAATATATGTTGGGGCATAATAATCTATCTTTATTTAAACATAATCATGTAGCGGGTGAGTAGCGTCAATATTATTGTATAATTTTTAGTATTTTCTAGAAATTTCGGTTTGGGGGTCCCAGCAGGGGCCCACAAATGTAAAAATATAAAAGTTGTCTCATTTTGATAAAATTTGGTAAACTCAGTTACCCTAGTACATAATTTGACATTTCATTAAATTTTGTGGAAATATAGGTATTAAATTAAAAAAGTCGTCTGATTTTGATAAATTTGGTGTACACAACCACCCAAGAATTAAAGCGGACAATATCTTGTATTTTGGAGAAATTTTTGGTTTAGGTCCCCGACACGAGACTACCATATATGTAAAAATATAAGAATCTTCATTTATTGATAATATTTGGTTTATTGAATCATCCGAGAATTATATTGGATAATTTTTGATATTTTGTAGGCATTTTGGTTGTGGGGCTCCTGCCGGGGCCCCAAAAGCAAAATGTATGCAAAAATATAAAACTCGTTTGAACTTGATAAAATTTGGTATACTCAGTTACCCAAGAATTAGAGTTGACAATTTTTGTTATTTTGAATATTATTTTATAGATATTTGGGGCCTTGGCAGAGGCCCACAGATGCAATAACTAGCTGTATCGCCAGTGCTTTGCTACGGCTCTTATATTGCTGTTGTTTTTCAAGGACAATGGATTTTGGGTGGGGGTTTATGTCTACCATGTATTTTGTAACCGTGTAAAAGAATCCAAGATTTAAAATTTCCGTCAGGCCTTTGGAGACACGGACAGAGTTTTTAGTATTTTATGAATTTTATTTTACCCGTTCCCGGTTTCGAACTCGTAACTCTGGAATAGCTGACCATAACTTTGCAGGGAATAAGGACTAAAAGGCTACCTAAAATTTTCTCGCTTTTTGTTATGTTGTCGTAAAAAGTTCAACATATCCGATTTTGGTGAATAAATTAGAAATTTTAGTTCCGATAATATTCCTGGGGTCGTAAATCATGATTTTGAAGGGTGGGGGTCCATTCCTATCAATTTACCGCTATCTGTTACCGTTTGGGCTGTGCTATTGTAACAGACAACCCCTAACATATAGATATCAGGTACATAGTTACACTCAAAATTTCTGATTAGCCAGTGTCTATGGTACGTTGAATACACCAGTTTCCGATAGATCACTGAAGTAAAGCAACGTCCAGAGAGGTTGTGCCATGTGGGTGTCCACGTGGGTTTGCGCCTTCGTGGTGCTATTTTTCTGGCCCAACCCAGCCTGGGTGAGTTCTTATATTGCTGTTGTTTTTCAAGGACAATGGATTTTGGGTGGGGGATATATGGGTTTATATCTACCATGTATATTGTCACCTTTATTAATCCAAGATTTAAGCTTTCCATCAGACCTTCGGAGGCACAGACAGGGACTGAGTTTTTAGTATTTTCTGAATTTTATTTCACCCGCTCCCGGTTTTGAACTTGTAACTCTGGAATAGCTGACTATAAATTTGCAGAAAATGTTCTAAAATAAGGACCAAAAGGCCACCTAAATCTTTTTGGCTTTAAGTTGTTATGCTGTCGCAAAAAATTGAAAGATATCCGATTTTGGTGAATAAATTGGAAATTTTGACCTTAACCCAAAAACGGCTATACATACTATAGTTCCTTTAATATTCCTGGGGTCGTAAATCATGATTTTGAATAGTAAGGCTCCATTCCTATCAATTTACCGCTATCTGCTACCGTCTGGGCTGTGCTAATTGTAACAGACAATCCCCCATACACAGATATAAGGTACATAGTTACACACAAAATTTCTGATTAGCCAGGTTCTATATGGCACTTTGAATACATCAGTTCCCGATAGATCACTAAAGTAAAGCAACGTCCAGTGAGGATGTGCCATGTGGGTGTCCACGTGGGTTCGCCCCCTCGTGATGCTATTTTTCCGGCCAAACCCGGACTGGGTGTGGTCAATTAGGGCAGCTGGTTTCCTTCGAATGGAGGGTGAAGTCCCCTTTTTTAATAACCAATAGATGTTAAAGAGACGTTAAGCCAAATTTAAAAAAAAAAAATTGGATTTATATATTATGATGTTATTTTTTCGACTAAGCTTTGTTATGAACAACTTTGACTCTGTTGCAGCGATTCTTAAGGTTTTTCTCAACAATAAAAATGCCTACATTGTTATGGATCCTGGAAATGCTGTGACGAATGCTGTTCTAATACCTGAGTATGTGGCTGAGTTCATTGGCATAACATCAAGTAAGTGTCTGTGTCTGTATCAAATGATGCAACATTATTAATTTGGTCCTCAAAGGGGAAGATCGTGTTGTAAATGTGGAAGAAGCTGTGGAAATACTCAAAACTAAAGGATATAGCATGGAAGGACATTTCTTGTATTGCTAAATTTTATCGGAGAAATCGTGATGTAAATGTGGAAGAAGCTGTGGAAATACTCAAAACTAAAGAATATAGCATGGAAGAACATTTCTTGTAATGCTAAATTTTATCGGAGAAATCGTGATAAAGGCTTTAGCATTGAAGAACATTTCTTGAAATGCTAAATTTTATTGGAGAAATCGTGTTGTAAATGTGGAAGAAGCTGTGGAAATACTCAAAACTAAAGGCTTTAGCATGGAAGAACATTTCTTGTAATGCTAAATTTTATCGGGGAGATCGTGATGTAAATGTGGAAGAAGCTGTGGAAATACTCAAAACTAAAGGCTTTAGCATGGAAGGACATTTCTTGTATTGCTAAATTTTATCGGGGAGATAGTGATGTAAATGTGGAAGAAGCTGTGGAAGCACTCAAAACTAAAGGATTTAGCATGGAAGGACATTTCTTGTATTGCTAAATTTTATCGGAGAGATCGTGATGTAAATGTGGAAGAAGCTGCGGAAATACTCAAAACTAAAGGATTTAGCATGGAAGAACATTTCTTGTATTGCTAAATTTTATCGGGAAGATCGTGATGTAAATATGGAAGAAGCTGCGGAAATACTCAAAACTAAAGGCTATAGCATGGAAGAACATTTCTTGAAATGCTAAATTTTATCGGAGAGATTTATCGGGAAGATCGTGATGTAAATGTGGAAGAAGCTGTGGAAATATTCAAAACTAAAGGATTTAGCATGGAAGAAGGCATTTGAAAATATTTGGTGAACAATGTCGATCAGATAGAAAATTAGAAAGCTCAGTGAGGCCCCCTTCATCTCAAAGACTAAATACAACGATAACTATGATATCTACGGCAATGCCTTAGTAAACTGTGGCCATGCCTCGTCCACGCGCAAGCGGGCGAAGCCTGCTTATAATTTAATTGAATAGAACACAAAGTTTGTTGTGTAGGACGTGTTGGGAGTAGTATAAAGTCGTTGGAGGGACATGGCAGTTTTGTTCAATCGTAGGACAACCAGCTTTTAAAAACTTTGCTTGAAACCTTAAGGGGTATGTCCTAACCTTGAACATATCCCTTAAGCGATGAGTTGTGGCATGGTAGGAAAAAAGAAAGTAACGCCAACCAAAAATTGAGCAGTAAAAGAAAAATATGAAAGTTTCTCTTTAAAGGAAAAATATGACAGTTTCTCTTTAAAAGAAAAATATGACAGTTTCTCTTTAAAAGAAAAATATGACAGTTTCTCTTTAAAAGAAAAATATGTACCTTGCTCCTTGTAACTTTTTCTTATTCCCAAAACTGAAAAAAAAACCTCGAAGGGGCAAGCTTTGATACGATTTTGGAGATTTAGGTAAATGCGACGAAGTAGCTGGAAGACATTACAAAGGAAGCGTAACAGAACTGTTTCAACAGGTGGAAACTCTGTTGAGATAATTGTATGCGTTGGGAAGGAGAGTACTTTGAAGGAGTTCAAAGTACTCTCTTACAAAGGAACTAACTTCCAAATAAAGTAGATTTTTTTTATGACCTCAGTCCGCGAATAGACCTCGTATAGTTTATAAAGATTATCAGCATGAAAACAGTATAGAAACGGCAATGCTTCTTAGACACTAAAAAAAAAGGAACGAATTCTGTCAGTTAAATTTTAATACAAAACACGTGCCGCATATAATGACTCTCTAATCTAATTGAAAGTCCCCAATAACTTATATTTCCTCATAATGTTACAAAAACATGTGTAACCTACAAAACAAGATATTAAACCAAAAAATGACCTACTAACCTACTTGAAATGCTCACACAAATTACATTTAATGTGTGAAAACAATTAACAACCCGTTACTACTCCCCATGTTCTCTCATCTTCTCGAAACAAACTCAGCTACCCGAAAGTATAAATTGCATAATGTTCAGATAGTTTAAATTGCATAATGTTCAGATAGTTTCAATTGTATAATATTCAAATAGTTTCTTTCACTTATAAATTTCAGATGGTTTCGAATTTAGAATGGTGCCTTCTTACAAATTTGATGATGACGGGACCCTAGCTGATGATACACCTTACTTGATTCAAGCTCGTAAGCAGATTGCCGATGAAATTTATAGCAGTAATTTGTATTATATTGAAAAACCATATTGTTCCCTTGTGGGCATCACACTGAGGAGAGATCTTTTAAATCTTGATCGTGTGTTAGAAAAGAGAGACGAAAATGGGAACATGGTGTTCAGAATTAGTTCTACATTACTGGGAACTCCCGGCGTGGAATTTGAAATAAAGACAAACTCTGAAACAAGAAGTTGGTCTTTCATGATGTTCACTGTTCGGGATGTGGTTCGTATAATTTATGATTACTTTATAGAAAAGGAGCTAGCATGGGAATTCTCACATTTCTCACCTCAGCATACTTAGATTATTTTTCATTTTATCTTCTCATATAAGAAGCATAGGAAAATAAAGTATTGTATTGGTGAGAAATTAAAGATGAAATATTTTCACAAGAGAGCTGCGACAATAGCCGAAGGCTGCCATATCTAATTCTAATAATATTTTCACCAGAAAGCTTCACCAACTACAGAGGGCTGACAAATCTAATTCTAATAATATTTTCAACAGAAAGCTTCTCAAAAAATTGAAGGCTGACAAATCTATTTCTAATAATATTTTCACCAGAAATCTTCACCAAAAAAAGATTACGAATTATTGATAGAACAACTCCAACTTGACACACTGGAGAAAAGAAGAGAGGAGGCACAGAGGAAATTCCTCAGAAAAATCTGTACCTACTGGTTCTGTCAATCATTCCTACATTGTTGAACGTGTCCGAGATTAAGATCCTCAAATACGGCACTATTGGATAAACCCAATAGGAAGGGAGATCTATATGTTCAGTAGAGATGTGATCTATGAGTCTTTTGAGTGATTAGATCACTAATAAATCACTCAGTAAAATGATCTAATCATTTTCATTAATCACTCAATGAGTCACTAATCGTGAGCCATGATAGCTCATATACCTAATCAAAAAG
>JAAEEI010039838.1:15407-51656 GCA_012654025.1 Pachypsylla venusta
TCTATTATTTTAAACATTTCATGTCATTTCCTTCTCCCCACCTTATTCCTGAATGACGCACCCTATTCTACGTACCTACCTACTTACTGAAACCGAATCTATCTATTATTTTAAACATTTTATGTAATTTCCTTCTCCTCACGTTATCCCTCAGGGCCATGCCAAAGATTTTTTTCGGGGGGGGGGGGGGTCTGAAGGATTAACAGCCAAGTCAGGACTAACACCTGAAAATGATGATCATGGAAGCAGATGTTTATGTTTTTGTTGTTGTGATGATGTTTTTGTTCTTGTTGTTGTGATGATGTTTTAGTTTTTGTTGTTGTTGATGATGACGATGATGATTTTGTTGTTGATGATGTTGTTGTTCTTCTTCTTGTTGTTGGTGGTGATGTTGAGTTACAACTTACAATATTACATAAGTCATGCATGAAAAAATAATAAAATTTCGGGGGCGGGTCTGGACCCCATGGACCCCACCCCGGGGTACCGCCTTGTTGATCCTGAATGACGCACCCTGACTTTTCCAGGGTCTTAAAATATGTTCTTCTGGCGTGGCGTGTTAGTCTACTCGCATATTAACTATTTTATTTTTATGTACCTAGGTATTTATTTTCGCTTTTTGTATGAAATCGTGATTTCTTTTTAACAAGTGATAATTTAAAGCCTGGAAAGCCTACGGAGACAGGAGTGGATACAGGAGAGGGGAGATAGGGGTGATTTCCCCCCTCCAAACTGAGATGGGGGTCGAACCTGTATCTTAAAAAAGCTACTTATTTTACGATCATTTTTCTTTTTTATTTTATTACTCGTATAAGTACTGCCATAAATATACCCATAATTCTATCAAGGTGTTTAAGAGGTCCGAAAAGTAAATTGTCTGAAGAAAATGTTAGGAAAAATGTATTTTCTACAATATGTACTCACCGCGGGGGGGGGGGGCAAGTTAGTGTCATTAGGTGATCTTTCGAATCCTGTGTAAATACAGAAGGTTTGGTGTTAGAAAGGGCATCCGGCTTTTAAAAAAACACTGCATCAAACCAAAGATGGAAACTTATCAGCTATCAGCAAATTGCAGTTGTAACACATGGATACTATGAGAAATATATCAGGGTACTGAGGATTACCGTGCCAGGAAAGGGTACAGCTAAAGAGAGTAGTCACCGAAAAGGTTATGGCAGGCATGCGCGGATATAGGGCACGTGCCCCCCAGTTTTTTTAAGCGGGCAGTGTTTCTCAAATTTCATTATACCTAATTACGTAAAATATTAAAAACTAAAAAATAAATGAATGGTGATCAGCTGTGTCTTTTATCCGATTGAGTGGGGGGGGGGGCATGGGCCCCTAAATAATTCCCAATCCTGGGACTAAATAGAAATATGCAAATGATTTTTTTTTTTAAATTCTGTCATCCGTCATGGCACTTTTTTTTTGTCATCACGCTTATAAAATCGCTTATCACCCTTATGAAAGGTATTTGTGGTAAGCGCTACATCAAATTAAGTATCGTACCTCGATAAACATTGCATTAAGAAGTACTGCCCAGGACTCGAACCCCCTGTCTCTAGGTTACGAGTCTTTTTCTATTAGGAATATTTTACAATTGCGCCCACCAAAACAAGAGGGCTATATCCGCGCATGATCACAGGGTAGAATTAAGGTAGAATCTTCTCGTATAGAAGAACAGTTAGACTGGGTGTCTGTTTTTTATTTTTCAAAAAAGGCCGCAATTGATTCAAGAGGTCAAAATGGGTCTTTAATACTCTCCGAGCATATGACCGCACGGAGATATAGAACAAATAATGAAAATCAAGTAAAAAAATCTACAACAATTTGAGACTCACGGACCGAATGCAAAATTTTAATTTTAAGGGGTAAAAATCGCGAAAAGTAAACAAACCCCATAAGAAATAGAGAGCGAGAGAGATAGCATGATATACCATTTAAGCCGCGAACGGGGGATGCTAGTTTTATTATAATTTTACAAGTGCGAGTGGCCACTTCGCTAATTTAAAGTCGGAGTGACAACTTTTTTTTTTTTTTTTTTNTTTTTTTTTTTTTTTTTTTTTTTTTTTTTTTTTTTTTTTTTTTTTTGTAAAAAGGGGTCATTCTTATAAAAATAGAAATCATTTGTGACCAGGATTATTTTTAAAAAAAATCAAAACCTACAGGGTGTTAATGGCCAAGCATCTGAAAAGGTTCAATTTTTTTAAAGTAACTTACTTATACTTGAGCATTGTATTTTGAGGAATCTGATAGTTGGTCATAGGTTTTCTAAACTTGGAGATCTGTTCTATGAGATACGCTCTAATTTTAGTGACAGCTTTGATTTTTAATTTTTCTAAAATATCTTTCACGTCATGACACGATTTGACATCTGGAAAGAATGCAACAGAAATCTGAGGTTGTAGAAATTAAATCAACGTTTTTTCCTATAATATAATAACTCCAATATCAATATCAATGACAAGAAATACACAGGCAGCATACCATTCATAGGATAAGATACAAACAAAATCATTAAAATATTTAAAAATCATAACATCGACATCACTATAAAAAATCAACCTACAGTCATTCAAACCATCAAAAACTCCGCAACTGAAACTAGAAACATCCTAAAAAACTCTGGGGTATATGAAGTCAGCTGTGATGAATGCAATAAATCCTATATGGGGTTTGCACTTTCTAGTTGTCCCATAGGATTTCACATGTAAATTTCGACTTACGGTTGCCATATCCTCACAATATTTCACAAAATGGTGTAATTTTTAACCAGATTTCCAATGAAACCATTATCACGAAAATCGGACCTACAGTTTTGGACTTAGATCCGATCTAGTGGACTAAGGTTCCTTCATAGAATAATGGTTAATACTTTTGATAATTTGGAAAAAAATGTATGCAGATTGTATAAACCTAATACTTTTTTGAAATTTTAATTTCCTCAATTATCAGAAACTGTATTGCCTAAAATAACAGTGACGTACATACCTAGTATTACAAAGGACGTGGCTTCGAGTCATCAAAATGAATGGATTTTTTTAGTGAATATTATATCTTCTGTTTTCGTTTGATGAAATCTTGTTTAATTAAAGTAAATNTATATAATAATAATAAGTAATATTGTAAATAATAATTATGTACGTATCAATTATCAATTAAAACTATCAATTAGAATTCTCCCTCTCTCTCTCTACCATCAGAATTCAAATCAGAGTCAGTCTACTTGAGAATATCGTAACAGACGAAATCGCTCGTGACTCGCCTTACTATTTGTAATTGATACACAATATTTTATTGAAATTTATACTTCTATAATATTATGAGCGAGGAGGTATAGCCCATGCTTCGCCACGAATCAATTAATATTTTACAGAGTTTTCAATATTTTTTTCGACCAAAAGAGAAAAATCAAATAAGAAGAACAGATAGGTAATGAGTGCAAGAAAAATGGTAGGTTCCCGTCCATATTGAGTCTCACATGGTTCAACATGTGAGACTCAATATGACTGCAAAGAAAATGGTAGGTTGTTGTTGTTAACGTTTTCAACGACTCTCACTGTGTCTCCAGGCCAAGAAAGGCGGCCTCTCCAACAGGATCTGTCCATAATGCTGACGGCTCTAGATTAGTTGGGTTTGATGGATAGTTGCTGGCTGTTTATGATTTACATCATGCGCAGCCGTCATACATAGACGACAAGAGATACTTCAGGGTTTAGCAAGGATTTATATACCAACTCTTTGAGGAATTATCTGGAGCAGCACGGCTGGGTCCAAAGGAGGAAAAACACAGTGAGTTGTCATCGGAACGGTGTTAATGGTCTTTGGCAGTGCCCGAGGGCACGGGTAGCCCCGGTACGAAGAACCAACCATCTTGGGGGCCAAAAAAATAGTAGGTGATTAAAGGTATGATTCAATGCCAGATCTAAGTAGCAGCATTCGGAGTAACCCAGTTAAAATTAGCCGCTCCTAATAAAATGAGGTAAATAACCGAAAGGTAAGCGAAAATTCGTCTTAAAAATCCGAATGGGTTGGGTACTCACGTAGAACTGATTGCCTGTGAATACAATTAAGAATGCGCGCTCAAGAAAATGACTGACAAAAAAATAGTCAAATAAGACGGTCTCAGACCTCTAAGACACCTGTCGAAACAGAGTTTCGCTAGTAATACAAAAACTCACCACTAAAACTTTGTTCCTTCAAATAATTAATTTTAACATTTAACGTTCTTAAACATTTGAGAAACTCTTTGTCCGTGACGGGAGCATTGAGGATTCCTCTGTAACAGAAGAAGGTAATAAGGCAGATAAAATACTGAAGCGAACTAGGGAGGGGATAGTTCCAAATGTATCCACTATGCTGGCAGCACTGACTTGGATCTAATGAAATGAAATTAATTCCAAAGAAAACCACTAGATAGCGACACCTCTCCTTTATATTGGAATTTCTGGAATGTGAACTGCGAAATTACTTCCCCTTTCGAGAACGATGTAGAAGGTTATAGGACAATCCATAACTACTTGAAATTTCTAGAATTTTGGTTAAAATGTATATAAAAGAGACTTCGTGTATAAACTTGAGTCAGTTTTATAGTTCAGTTCAGTGCGTAAGTGATTTATTAGTGAATTTTCAGTGTGTGAATTACGTAGTTTTCTCCCGAGTTTTGTATACAATATTTTAAAAGTTAAACAGTGTAAGACTTCTTGTTAACCTTTTAATTGTGTTTTCTTTAATAAAGTGTTTTAAGCTTTTTTTAGTTAGGTAGTTGACGCGTTTTTCATCAACGACTACTTAATCCTCGAACCGTAAGTCTGCAACAATACTATATGTTGACTTGACGTCTAGTGAACATACGAGTATAGTATTTTATCTGTCTTATTATATTCTTTCAATTTGGCTTAACGTCTCTTTAACATCTATTGGTCATACAAGACGGGGGTTTTCTTGCAAACCAGCTACCCACATTGACGTCAGCCAGCCTGGGTTGGGCCAGAAAAATAGACAGCATCACGAGGACGCGAACCCACGTGGACACCCACATGGTACAATCTCACTGGACGTTACTTAACTTCAGCGATCTAACGGGAACTGGTGTATTCAACGTTCCATAGACTTTGGCTTATTTTGGTTTTACTTGACATACTTAGTATCTCAATTCTACAAAATTAGAAATAGGTAAGTCCAATCAAAATATTAACGTGTAATAATACCAATACGCACCAACCAGAATACAAACAGGTCATGCTTTTAGGGCGCATAGTGAATCAAACGAAGCCTGCTAGTAGAAGTATAAAAGTTGATGATCTTATTATTAGTACACCTTTGTCTGCCTTCTCCATTTCTTCAACTCTTAACTTTGTTTGTCTGCGCTGAGAACGCGGACTTAATTTTTGAACGCTTAAAATCATCAAAATATAGTTCGAATTACAAGAAATCACACAACAATTGCCAAAAAAATTTCAATAAATGGCAGGACAATTGCCATGTCCTGCCATTTATTGAAAAGTAACGGCGGCAACGTTGCCCCTCCTCGTGCCGATAATTGTAAACAAAACGTGCCCCAAATCTCGTAATTCGATCTGAGGCAATGAAGTTGATCCGCGTACATCATGGATCTGTTTCAACATCTTAGTCAGAACATCGAATGGGGAATACCTAAAAAATTCAAGTGGAACTTACACTAATATCATTGAGTCATACCACCTTCTCCAAGATTCTGAACACATATGCCGATCTCCGTAGACGAGTTGTTAAGACCATTGACTTTTGGTCCTGAGTTTGTATGCCCACAAACTCAGGACCAAAAGTCTTGGCCGTAAAAGAGAGTGCCCTGAAGTAACTTTTTTCTAAAAAAAAATCTGATATACAAAAAAAAATTGCGGACTTACATAATGAGCTCCTCTGAAACAGTCATTTTGTCAATGAACTGACTCAGTTGACCTTGAACTGACTGTCTATTCTGCAAATGTTGATTCATCGAGACAGATTTTTTCTGAAGGGAAAGGATTTCACTGCTGATACTTCCCAAGTCTGTTTGAAATCCAAGGAGCATATTTTCCATTCTCTGAAGCAGGAAAAATAAAAGTTTACTGTGTGTTCATGAAATCACTACCAATCCTCTTTTAACTTTTGAACGGCCCAACATTGAAAAATTTAGAGGCACGGACATCAAAATCTTAAGTGAGATGACCCACTTTTGATTTTTCCATTCAAAACATTATCCAGAATTGGCGACTGCTCAATGTTGGGAACTTTGAAATTGATTTCCTACGTAACGGCAAGTTTCTGTTTGCTATTATTTTCTTCTTTTAACAAAAGCTTTCGAATGACATCTTCGATATCGTCAAAATATAAACCGGTTTTCGTCACTCAACATTTTTTTAAAATTAAGGTAAGATTTTCTACCCATTCTTATTAATTCATTTTAGCTTTAGTCCCAAATAAAAACTCTGATATTGTGACCACATAGGTTTATCATTTTACTGGCTAAAAATAATCATCATCATTATTTGTCATGATTCCAAATTTTGGCATTAGTTATTTGATGAATAATTGTTGAATTTGTGTTTGATGAGACTTTCAAATAAAATTATTTGCAATTCCACAGATTTTATTAGGATTGTATTAAGTATACCACAGCAACCAGATTATGTGTTATAAATATAATTTTCATATTTCCTCTTTTTTTCAATACGATTTGTGATCGAAAAATAATTTAGTTTTTTCTTAACTTGTGTATTTCCGATAATGCATAATTGAGGACTTATGCGTCCACAGAAGCCTGAGAAATATTTTTTAAAGGTAAGATTAATGAAATAGTTTTCAAAACAATCAAAAAATTTTGTAACGCGTTTAAAGCCTATTTAGACAATTTTTGGTCTCTTTTGTGTTTGAGTTTGATCAAATAGCGAATTTGATCTAATTTATTTGTGGATCACACTGTTTGAAGTAAAAAAAAAAAATGGCAAAATTTGTCATCATGATAAATAGTGTTATACGACCTTCAGTTTACTAATCAAATGGTTTGCAGTAGTCCTCCAATTCAGGTAGACTACATTGCCCGAAAAATGAACTGATGTATAGGGTAGTTCCCTGTTTCCTACCCTTTTTTTCTCTGATATTAAGAACTTTTACCCCACATTTGTAAAATGACACTGACTTCAAAAAATTTGTTCGTTCAACGGCAGTCCCATAATGTCTATGGCTATATCTGAATCCAAATAATCAGAACCTTATTTGGTACCAGACAGATACTATCATTTTTTTTTTTTTGAGCAAGTTACAAACTTAAAATGTGGTTTAATATAATTTAAAAAGGCTTTTTAAACGTTTTAGGGGTGGAAAATTAATTAATTCACTTTAATTTTAATTTATTTTGAAAAAAACCTTTTTTTTCAGGTACCAGACAGATACTATTAATTTTTTTTGGAGCAAGTTACAAACTTAAAATGTTGTTTAATATAATTTAAAAAGGCTTTTTAAACGTTTTAGGGGTGGAAAATTAATTAATTCACTTTAATTTTAATTTATTTTGAAAAAAACCTTTTTCTTCCGGTACCAGACAGATACTATTAATTTTTTTTGGAGCAAGTTACAAACTTAAAATGTTGTTTAATATAATTTAAAAAGGCTTTTTAAACGTTTTAGGGGTGGAAAATTAATTAATTCACTTTAATTTTAATTTATTTTGAAAAAAACCTTTTTCTTCCGGTACCAGACAGATACTATTAATTTTTTTTGGAGCAAGTTACAAACTTAAAATGTTGTTTAATATAATTTAAAAAGGCTTTTTAAACGTTTTAGGGGTGGAAAATTAATTAATTCACTTTAATTTTAATTTATTTTGAAAAAAACCTTTTTCTTCCGGTACCAGACAGATACTATTAATTTTTTTTGGAGCAAGTTACAAACTTAAAATGTTGTTTAATATAATTTAAAAAGGCTTTTTAAACGTTTTAGGGGTGGAAAATTAATTAATTCACTTTAATTTTAATTTATTTTGAAAAAAACCTTTTTCTTCCGGTACCAGACAGATACTATTAATTTTTTTTGGAGCAAGTTACAAACTTAAAATGTTGTTTAATATAATTTAAAAAGGCTTTTTAAACGTTTTAGGGGTGGGAGATTAATTAATTCACTTCAATTTTAATTTATTTTGAAAAAAAAAATTTTTCTTCCGTATTTATTGAACTATTTGAATATATTGAACTGAAGCAGACATAGTTGTACCAATATGAAAAAAGTCCAGTGCAAGTTTGTTTATTTTATTAATATAAGCGTTTAGATTAACGTCCCCCCCCCCGAGAGGTTAGGAAACGTTTTGATCGGCCATGCCTCGATTAAACTTGTTCTTCTCATAAAGTCGCTCCCTAAAAACTCTTGCGCTTTCTCCAAAGTTTCGTCGATTTTCAAGCAATAAAATTGTGAATTAAACATTTAAATGTGAGTTTTCTCGTATTTTCCACCATTTAATCGTGAAAATTAACCTTCTACTTTCAATTAATCATATTTTAAGTTAGGTTAGTTGCTCAGAAAAAAAATGATAGTATCTGTCTGGTCCCCCTTATTTCTTCGATTTGATTTCACCTTTGCTCTATTTTCCCATATCCCTACTTACCTCCAAGATATTATCACATCCTTGTATCTGATTATGTAACTCTACAATGTTTTCACTCTCTTTTATATAATCTTGAATAGATCGATTTTCTACATCTTTTAATTCTTTTTCCACTTGCTTTGAATATTGTCTGAGATCTGTTCCTGTTTTGAGAACCTCCTGTACAATTTCATCATCCAATAACTTTGAACTTTCCATGGTGCACTAGATTTGGTTCAGAAAGATACCTGAAATGCACACCACGTATAATGTATAATAATAAAGAAACTGAGATAAAAATATTTCTCGCTCACACTAATGCCTAAATTATCAATTTGGTGACTGGCTTCTGATATTGTTTTTTTTTTTTTTTTTAATTTGGCTTAACGTCTCTTTAACATCTATTGGTCATTCAAGACGGGGGTTTTACCCTCCATTCGCTGGAAACTTTCAAACCAGCTACCCACATTGACCTCACCCAGCCTGGGTTGGACCGGAAAAAGCCAACGATACGTGGTGTTCCCAAGCGGTCACCCATCCAAGTACTGACCACGCCCGGACGTTGCTTAACTTCAGTGATCTGACGGGAACTGGTGTATTCAACGTGGTATGATCGTTGGCTGATATTGTTTATTCTCCGTGTTCAATCAGGTCCACAACAAAACCATTTTTAATAAATATACATGAATATTTATTAGAAATAGTTTTGTTGTGGAACTGACTGAACATTGACGTCTCTGTGGCAGACTGTGCATCACATTCGGCTTGCACCAGGGAGGTGTAAAAATGCTTGGGAAAAATACCCATGTATAAAATTTTATTTATATTCAAAATACATAAAGAATTGAAAAGTATTTGGCCTTGAAGTTAAAAACCTTGAATTGAGGTTTCAAGGTTTTTAACTTCAAGGCCATATTTTATTGAAAATTATTTTCAATAACTAAATTACTCAGTTATTATTATTTAGTGTGTTTCAGGGGGTTAAAAACCGCTGACACATTACAAATTTGGTAATGTGTCTTATTCACAGAGTACGTCGGATACCTGAGAGTTTTATGTAAGTATGCGTGAAAATATTTTGGAGAGAAATAAAATCTAATCAGGAACTCTGAAATGAATTAAACCAAGAACCTAAGGCGGTATCAATCAATAAGAGAAAATAGGGGTGGATCGGTCATAAATTTTGAAAATCAAATGTGGACATCAGTCGCCAAGCATTTGATTGGAATCCATAAGGAAGTAGCACAGTAGAAAAGAAAGAGATTGACGCAAAATCGTTGTCCGTTGGAAATTGTTTGTTGAGAACCTGTGTCCCCCTAGGGATTGAAGTGAATAAGTCAAAATCATGCGCATAGATATTGAAATTACAATCTACTAGGAGATTTGTTGTTGTTTTAGCAGTAAAATCAACAGTATAACCATTTCCAAATGTGAAAATAGTTTAACGTGAGGTGAAGGAGGTTTCTCCGTTGTGGAACACTGATTCAAATTTTCGTTTTTAGCTTTAATGCTAAAGGTACAAGGTTTCTACCCTTACGAATTCCAATCAACTGATTGGCAGCAGATGTCATTTGATTTTCAAAGCGTATGATTGATACTTTCTCTATTTACCGCCACAGGTCCTATCTCTCCTAAATTATCTCGGGTTCTTTGAATTTAGAAATGTAAAATTTTGACGATGTCTTAGAGGACGGTATTTTTCAAGAAAATTCATGGGTGTGCCAATTTTTTTATTTCTAAGAGTGCTCACATACAGCCCCATACTTACTCATCTTATTGCATAGCACAATTATTTGCAAGGAAAAAAACAATACACTTGATCTTATGGGAGTCTGCAGATTGAGCAATATGCGACATTAGATAGATTTGATATTTACAACGACCCAATTTGTAATTACGGTAAATATATACTGTATATGGGACAACTTTAGAAAAGTAGGTATCTCCTACAACTGTTCCAAAAATTAAAATCAGACAAACGTTTGATATCGAAATTTTCGATTGAAACGGACATTTCTTTGGTTCCGATTTCAATATGTATAGTTTTCGGTAAATATGTATTTTAGGGTAACTTTTCAAAAATGGTCGAAAAAAAGAGAGGCATTGCCGTAAAAACGTTTCCTAACCTCTCTAATTGGGTCAAGGGAGCCGTAACAGACCTTGGCTTAAAAAATGAGAGGTTAGGAAACGTTTCTACGGCCATGCCTTTCTCTATCTTTTCGACCATTTTTGAAAAGTTACACTAAAATACATATTTACCCAGTTTTCAGTTGATGAGTTGGCTGAGAGTGTATAATCTAACTTCACAAATTATCACTAACCAGGATCGTTAACAAACCGAACACACACATATATAAGACATCCATTCTCTAATTAATTTTTAAAAAATTAGGTAGACAATCAGTGGAACAATCGCTTCATTATTAATTTAGCTAAAAATTTAAAAAATAATCTAGGTATAAATATAAAGTATAAATCTAGAATCTAGAAATTGATAAAACCATAATCAGGACTTTTTATTTGTTTACAAATTAATTCTTATCAAATAATGTCATTCGTGTACAGTGTTGCCAACTGGTACAGGTATTACGGGTCTGGAACCGGGCAGGAGTGTCTGGCAAACCTATGCATTTTTTTTATCCAATTTTAACTCAAAATCGGGAAACGTTTATACGGCCATGCTTCTATTGAATATGTACTACCGTCCAACATGGACCCATAACAGCCAATAAAAAAACAAGTTTTAAAAAAAAAAAAAATTGAAAAACATAAGTTTTTGTTGCCAGACACTCCTCTCCGGTTCCAGACCCTAGGTATTACGTAAATGAAAATCCGTACACGGTAATTTTTATTTCCGTAAATCGTTCGCATGGAAAAAGAGGGAAAAAACGATAAACGGAATTGCAAAGGTACCAATATTTTCCGAAAAAAAGAAAAAAAAAATACATATGTAGGTGTAGGTATGTTATAAGTTATACTAGCTGTTATCTATCTGACCCATGGGCGTACACAAGGGGGGGGGGCTGGCCGGCTATAGCCCCCCCCGAAATTTTTTTCGAGATAAGCAATCAAATGTGAAACGCGAGTGTATATCATCTAACCGTGTGCTTCTTTTTCAATGTCACGCAGAAAACACTTTTTGGGAAAGGTTTACATAACAAAGTGCAAAGTTAGGGCGATTTAACTTTTTTTCTACATATTTTCAAATTTTTAGTTACCTATTATTATTTGTGGTTTGTGTTATGTGTTAGCTAGTTGACTAGAGTGTTTAATAATAATTACATTTTTAACTAAAATAAGCTGGGTGGGTTTCACCAGGAGACTTAAAAGTTAACAGGAGAGTTAACAGGCAGGTTTTCATTGAACCGATCTGATGGTAACTTTGAAACAAGACCGTCTGATGGGGGTTGGGGGCGTTGCGGTTTTAGGCAAGAAAAAATTAACCTAGATAGCTTAAGAAAAAAAAAAAAAAAACGCCCAAATGTTTACTACATATGGAGGGAGAAACATTTCTCGAAAAAAAAACCTATATTTTGGGCGCGATAGAGCATCACCTATTAGGCAGAGGCGTAGGAACGGTAGGGCGAACCGCCCCGGATGCCGGTCCTATAGGGCTTTGCCACGCCCTTTATCTCTAGAAACATTTGATTATCGGGGGGGGGGGGGGTAAAGCCCTATATTTACACTTTGTTTACATTATCTCTCTCTGAAACTAGTTGGGCTCAACGTTATGTACTTGGTTAACCCAGCCCCCCCCGAAAAAAAATCCTGTGTACGCCCTTGATCTGACCTGTGCCTCGCTATAAAATAAAATAAGAACAAAATATATATATTATACAGACTTTTTAATATCACAATAAGTTACTTGTTCATCGGACTAGTTTCGGAGCTCCCTGCTCCATTTTCAAGGTAAAAGTACGAAACATAGAACAACGAAAAAACGGTCACAATTTCAGCGAGTAGGTATACATTTTTTTTTCCCTTTTTTTATTTCTTTTTTTTTCAAACTAGTCGGATAAACAAGTAACTTATTATGACATTAAAAAGTCTGTATAATGTATATATATTTTGTTCTTATTTTATGTGAACCGGACTTTGTATATAAATGGAGTCGATACGTAATATCGCCATAAAATGTTTTACTTTCAAAGACAAGAGAGATTGGGTTGGGGAGCGTAAGTTTGTGTGCACCCTGTATAACTATTGTAGTCTTTGAAAAACAGATTTCTCGTTTATATAAGGACCTTAGGGGAAAACTGTTCTGAATCGTTAATATTTTCTAAATACTATTTTACCCGATACATGTTTCGAACTCTGGAATGGCTGGTTATATAAATCTGCAAACTATGTCCTAAAATAAGGACTAAAAGGTTTTCTAAAACTTTTTTCGTTTTAGGTTGATATTAATTATGTTGTCGCCACAAAATTTGAGATATAGAACCGTGACTTCCCCAATTTGTCCGTAACTCGAAAACGGGTTGACATATTTTTAGTTATGATAATGCTCCTTGCTCACAATAATCTAAATATTTAAATCCATGATTACGGGAGGCTCCATTCCTATCAATTTTTCGTTATCTGCTACCGTTCATGCTGTTTTATTTGAACAGAAACAGCCTACCCCATAAATAAATAAGTTCACACAGATTTTGATATAAATATTTGGATTATTTACTGCCATACCTGGAGCAAACCTAATGTATCAGAGGATACAGTCAAAATGCGAAAAAAAATGAGGGTGAAATAAACAAAAATTTATTGTTTTATTTTATGAAAAAGTTTAAATGGATTTTATTTAAGTCTAGATTTTACAAAAGAATACATTTATATAATACAAAACAAAATTACAAAATGTACAATAAAAATAATAAATTATTTAGGCATCAGAAAGGATAAAGTGAACTGGAAAATAATCGCATTGAGGCTTCAATGAACATTTACTATCCTCGGAATTGTATAGTCGGGAATATAGGGCCTAGACTAAACTGAGAACTGAGTCTCAGTTTTTTTTTTTACTAAAAAAATAGACGAAGTGGTAGTTCTTATTTTTACCTTTCCCATAAGAAAAGTAAAATACATAAAATGTACGTTCATACCTCCAACTCAATTTCCAAAATTTTTAATTTGATATTTTCTACCCCTGTGGGTAGAAATTTTCACAGTAGATCTAAACAAAGGTTATACTGATAATTGAAATTAGTCTCAGCAAAGACAACCACTTTTATAATAATGAATTAACAACGCCAATGCTTTACGAATCATGGTTCCAATTATTGTTGAGAAATGTCTTTTATTATTTCAAGATTTTTTTTTTACCCCAGACTTTTGTAAAAAAAAAAGTACATTTCATTATCACAAAAATGTACTCTTGGAGATTACAGCATTTACTTTATTTGTCATGATTCCAAAATTTTGGCACTATTTATTTAATGTATATTTGTTGAATTTGTGTGTTTGGTATATATTTGTGTCCCTATCACACACTATTTGATGAGACTTTCAAATATATTTTTTTTGCCGTTCCAAAGATTTTATTTGTTGTGTGTTATACAATAATAGCAACCAGACTTATCTGTAATAAAAATATAATTTTCATATTTTCTCTTTTTCCAAAACGATTTCTGATTCTGTTTTTCTCCACTTGTGTATTTTCTACAAATGAGGATTTGGGCGTCCGCAGACGGCTCAGAAACTTTTTTTAAAGGTAAGATTAATGAAATAGTTTTCAAATGACAAACGTGTATGTCATTTGAAAACTATTTTTTGTCGCTTTTGTGTTTGATCAAATGCCTTATCGAAATTAATCAAATATATTTGTCGATCACACATATATTTGTCGACAACATTTGACATCATGACAAATAGTGTGATACCACCTGAAGTACCTAACTACAGGAAGAGTAGATACTAGATACCCAATGGAAGTAATTTCAAAGTCTAATGACACAAAATTTCGAAGTGAGGATATTTGTTTTAATGATTTTTCTTACAATGCCATTTCACAGAGAACAACATGTTCTAAATGAATTCTAGACACATTCTCAACGAGTGGCAAAGCTCATCATCTCCACCAACAGAAAAGTAATAAGTACATAGATATAAAAATATCAAAAATTGATACAGAGTGGAACGTCGATAATGCGAATCAACCCACTTGTGAATTTACAATAAGTTTTAATCTTTCACCCCCTCTATTTGGGAGGAGGCAGTGAACCTGCTAGATTGCTAGGGTTAATCTGAAGTATTCTGAACAATAGTCCAATTTTTCTTGACTCCAATTTTTTTTCCTCAATCTCGAGTTTTCTTTCACGAAAACAAATCTTTATAGATTTGTAAAAAATATTCTGGATGTATATGACTGACGCAAAACAGCGCAGATGTAGGAAAAGCTATCAACTCGAAACTTAACATACGAAGAATACACAAAAATAACACACCACCAATGGTGTTGTTGATAGAAGGAGAGAATGACTTCTCGACTCTCTTTTTTCAACAATATAGACTGAAAAGGCTATTTTAGACATTGGGTTCCGTATGAGTTTGGAAAAAACACATAGCACCATTCATAAATATTTGATGAAGTTTTTCCAGGGTCTCGTTGTCAATTTCATTAAATCGTGTTTTTTCCTTCATTGCAAAAAGTTTGTCATTTTGATATAAATTTGACATGGAACTAGACATCTGATTTCATCTACAGCGGTGAACTGGTGAGGAAGATATGCTGTCCTCATTGGACGATTAGAGAGTCCAGAAATAACGCCATCGTCTATCGTTTCGAACATATCGACATTTCACTATTGTACAAATATATAACATTGGATTATAAATAAATTATTTATCAATGAAAATTACATAAACTAAATAACAGAATTATCTTATAAACTAATGATATAAATTATAATAATTATATTTATAATGTAATAATATAATTGTAGCGACTAGATATAGTATTTGTAAAATAACACATTTTACAAATTAAAGTGAGAACATTAAAAAAAAAAATACAAATATTACAATGATTGTAAACATATTCACAGAAGTACAAAATATTATACATAGAGAACATAATGTTCAACTTCAGCAATCTCAGAGAGGTCAAAGACATAAAATATGTTTAGATCAGCAAGATCCAGAGTTACCAAACTGAAATCAGCAGCTTAAATGATATTTTTTTTAAAGAAAGATGATAAGTGTTTGATTGTATCTCTCATTAGATAGATGAGATGGGTAAATTTTACTTATTATGGCCTATTGGAAATAGAAAATTATGATCTGAGCCCAAAATTTATTACAAGTGTCACGACGTCTTTGCACGTTTTTTTTCCCTGGTTACCGTGATGCTACAACTTCTGTGGAGTTATGTCTACTTATGCCAATAATGCTACTACACTCAAGCATTGAAAGCATAAATTCAACATGGATTCAACCACCAGATTCTTTCAAAACTGTTTCTATTGATTTTTTTGACCGAAGAGAAGCATACATAATTTTCGGATTTGTAGAATAGAAATCAATTATGCTTCATTTTCATGTTCCAAGTATTGAAAAATCAAAACTTTCTTATTGAGACACACTTTGCTTCCAATTTAGTAATGTATCAACAAGAGTGCACTAACAATGTCAGATTTATATTGTTGTTTATGACGACTTGATTCATAAACTTAGTAATAAACCTGATACAAGGTTCCAATACTCCAGTAAGGTTAGACAAATATACCAAAAATCAAATAAAAAATGACCTAAAGGAACAAACAGAAGATGTCAAAAAGAATTATCTACGGACTTAGAGCAACCGCACCTATGGTGTACATGATGGACGTATTTCAGTTATATTGCGATCTTACAAAACAATCATGTGATGGTACCTAAATTTCAAACTGAAAAATCATACTTCAAAATCACACTTATTAGAACTTTTATTTACACTCATTTACCTACGATTGCTGAATTTCAATTATCTAATTCAAGATAATATTTGAACTCGTTCTCAGAAACATTTCTACTGCAACTTACAAAACGATCAATATTTGGAACAGCAAAACCCAGAGAGAATTAGATAGAATTGCACAAAATATGTTTTGCATTAGGTATTTTATAATATTTATGTTTCACTAAATTGTAAAACAACAGCCAGTATGTTCCACTGATCACTTTTTTCAATTAGGTATTCATATTATTGTAACTATTCCATCAAAAATTAGGGGGGGCAGCTGCCCCCCCCCTAGAAATTCCCAAGAGCATGCAGCACGGAAGGGGCAACTTAAATTTACACTAGAAAAAATGATTTTTGGAAGCAAAAAAGTCATCAAGCACCGANAATTTTTAGATTTTTGTGAATTCTTTCAAAAATATATTAGGTACCCGCCGGGTAAGTAATCTTACTTGTATTTTGCTAAGCATTGTGAAATTCACAAGATTGAAGATACTATTAAATCACAAATTAAATAACGGAATAAATTTTAGTCTCTTGAAAATATGAATGACAGAAATTTTTAGATTTTTGTGAATTCTTTCAAAAATATATTAGGTACCCGCCGGGTAAGTAATCTTACTTGTATTTTGCTAAGCATTGTGAAATTCACAAGATTGAAGATACTATTAAATCACAAATTAAATAACGGAATAAATTTTAGTCTCTTGAAAATATGAATGACAGAAATTTTTAGATTTTTGTGAATTCTTTCAAAAATATATTAGGTACCCGCCGGGTAAGTAATCTTACTTGTATTTTGCTAAGCATTGTGAAATTCACAAGATTGAAGATACTATTAAATCACAAATTAAATAACGGAATAAATTTTAGTCTCTTGAAAATATGAATGACAGAAATTTTTAGATTTTTGTGAATTCTTTCAAAAATATATTAGGTACCCGCCGGGTAAGTAATCTTACTTGTATTTTGCTAAGCATTGTGAAATTCACAAGATTGAAGATACTATTAAATCACAAATTAAATAACGGAATAAATTTTAGTCTCTTGAAAATATGAATGACAGAAATTTTTAGATTTTTGTGAATTCTTTCAAAAATATATTAGGTACCCGCCGGGTAAGTAATCTTACTTGTATTTTGCTAAGCATTGTGAAATTCACAAGATTGAAGATACTATTAAATCACAAATTAAATAACGGAATAAATTTTAGTCTCTTGAAAATATGAATGACAGAAATTTTTAGATTTTTGTGAATTCTTTCAAAAATATATTAGGTACCCGCCGGGTAAGTAATCTTACTTGTATTTTGCTAAGCATTGTGAAATTCACAAGATTGAAGATACTATTAAATCACAAATTAAATAACGGAATAAATTTTAGTCTCTTGAAAATATGAATGACAGAAATTTTTAGATTTTAGTGAATTCTTTCAAAAATATATGAGGTACGTGCCTAATCTTACTTGTATTTTGGTAAGCATTAAAGTTGACTTTGCTGTTCAGAACAAAACAATGCAACGATATATTTAATTTTGCGCAAAACATTCAACATTTTATTGAAATATACGCAAAACAAAAGAATATCATATTGAATAAAAGGGCGCAAAACAACGAAATTTTATATTGAAAGTAAAATTTTAAGGACTATGTTATAATCCTAGCCGTAACTGAAGAAAAAGGAAAACAAAAAATATAACAACTATAATATAACAAACATTAAATAATATACAAGAAACAGAGTTTGAGAAAGATATATACACTAAGTAAGCACACGTTAGAATCACATATATTCATACATTTACTCTGATTGAGCCATGTATTATACATGAGTGGCCAAAGTCCCTCGTTTTATACTCGTACTATGGTTAGAATTAGGGACAATATATTGGGAGGTAGGAGAACTAGGCAGTCTTGTTACTTGGGGTATGGCCCCATTTCTTACACTACTGTATGGAGGTGGAGGAGGTTGCCCCGTATGTGGCGGGGGTAAGTTTGGACTATTTCTTAAATATGGATTTCCATAGGTTGCAGAATATCTTGGATCTACGTTGTTTGAAGAGATAGTGAGATGAGAAGGAGGTGGTGTTTTGTCCGTCACTAATACTTGGCTGGACAAACTGGATATGATGGTATTCTGTTGAATCTTGGGCAAAGGCAAAGTTTGATTGTAGTCGCGCATATAATCTGAATACACGTATCCATTGTTGTTGTGACCGTCCTGGAAAAAGTATAATCAAATTGTTTAGAAATGACACAGAAAAATATTTGAAACGTAAAATATCAAATTTTGAGGGGGGGGGGGTATTTTTTTCGAGATGATTCCAAAGGTTCATTATTGTAAATAATGAAATCTTTGAAATTCCATTGCCACCTGCAGATTGGATTTGATAAAACATTTTTTTTTCTTTATTATTTTCTATGTAAGTAAATTTATAGAAAATTATAAGTACGAGATAGTAAAGAAAATAACGCAACCAAAAACATAAATCTTTGAATAATATGTTAATTATAAGTGTTAAAAAATAGTAACTTTTAAATAAATTAAAACAAAACACTTACCAAAAACACTATTTATTTTAATTTATGAAGAAACTAGTTTCGAATCATTCGATTCATCATCGAGTCGAAAGATGGAAGTTAGTCAACTTCCATCTTTAGACTCGACTAGACTGATGATGAATCGAATGATTCGAAACTAGTTTCTTCATAAATTAAAATAAATAGTGTTTTTGGTAAGTGTTTTGTTTTAATTTAATTTATTTAAAAGTTAATACAAAAACATGAACTAAAATGATTCTAAATTCTTGAAATCATCCACACTGCTCCCTTAATTTTAGAAGAGTACTTCAACTAAGTAATTTCCCTTTTTTTAAAAAACATTTTTACAGTAAGTACCTAATGAAACATTAAATTACCTTAAAGGATCAACCAATATTGCACCCCTTGGCTCTACGGAATTTTACCCCCATATCAATAAAATTTTATTTTGTAAAGCCTAAGTACCTAAATGGTAAAAGAAAAGGGGATTGGTAGTTATTATTGTAATGAGCCAGATGTATAATTAATAAGTTTTAAATAAATTAAAACAAAACACTTACCAAAAACACTATTTATAAAGAAACTAGTTTCAAATCATTCGATTCATCATCAGTCTAGTCGAGTCTAAAGATGGAAGTTTAGTCAACTGCCATTTTTAGACTCGACTAGACTGATGATGAATCGAATGATTCGAAACTATTTTCTTTATAAATAATTATAAATAGTGTCTTTGGTAAGTGTTCTGTTTTAATTTATTTAAAAGTTATTATTTTTTAACACTTATAGTTAACGTGTTATTCAAAGATTTAAATGTATAAT
Organism: Pachypsylla venusta; assembly: GCA_012654025.1. Lineage (NCBI taxonomy): Eukaryota > Metazoa > Arthropoda > Insecta > Hemiptera > Aphalaridae > Pachypsylla > Pachypsylla venusta. The sequence goes on from JAAEEI010039838.1 coordinate 35,293, forward strand.
TCAATTAAATACTATACCCGATCTAACAGCGACAAGTGACAACATTATGAGGTAATTGTTAAGTATAGCTTAAATACCTTGTATTACTATGATGCCAACATAAATAATAGCACAAAGAAATATACCTTTTAACTTTCCTTATCCTATAAAAAGAAAGTATTGTAATGGACTGACATTTTCGATGTCGGTTTTTCAATGCCAAAACACGTTTTGGGGTCCCCAGAGCCCAAATCTCGAGTTTCAGCCATTGGTCCGTGTGTGAGTCTGTCTGTCTGTCCGTCTCTGACCAAGATATCTCAAGAACGGCAAGTACTAGGGACTTGAAATTTGGTATGTATGTCAGTTTTATGCCATGAACGGCAAAATAAGCTTTTGGTGGAAATCAAATATACCGTTGGTGGTTTTATGTCGCTTTTTAGCGGTTTTCGCATATCCTGCTTAAAATAAGAACGGTAATAGCTAGAACTTTAAATTTGGTGCCAATTCATATCAATTTCATACAAGAAATTGAAAAATACAACTTAGGATGAAGTGTAATATATCAAGAAGTGTAACATATAATTGTATTTCCGCTCTGGGGACTTCAAGATGTGTTTTGGCATTGAAAACTCGACATCGAAAATTTCAGCCCATTACAATACTTTCTTCTTTTTTTATAGATAAGGAAAGTCGTGTGATGTTCACACCAGATTTTTGAATACATATTAATAATACTCACCGATTTCAGAGAGGGGAAGACCGAATCAGTAAAATCACCAGACGTCGAGTATCTGTAGCGATGATCAATAGGTACCGGACCAGCAAGTGGTACTCCTATTCGAGTGACAACGCTCTCGCTTCCTGTCTCACTTTCGTGTCCTCCGACATAGTCCAAATGAACATTGCTAACGGATGAACCGGTTCGGAACTCAAGTTTAATGTCCGATATATTGGACGAATTGTCCGACTCTTTACATTGGTTCTTTTCAACATCGGCCGTCACGTGATGTTCCATACCACCAGGAGGAGGTTTCTTCACTTTGCGTTGACACAGGATGACAACCATTGTGATGGCAACTATCATGACGACACAGCCGATGACCCCGGTCAGGATTAAAAGAAGCGGGAAGCTTTCTGTAAAAATAAAATTTAGAATTCGTTATGGAAGAAGTCAAAATTCGAAATTGTATGCTTATCATGCGCGGATATAGGGGAGGGCCCGGGGGGGCACGTGCTCCCGCCCAGTTTTTTAAGCGGGCGGTGTCCCTCAAATTTTATTATACCTAATCACGTAATTTAAAAAAAAAAAAAATCAAATGAATTGTGATCCACTGTGTCTTTTATCCCATTTAGAGGGGTGACGGGCCCCTAAAGAATTATCAATCCTGAGACTAAATAGAAATACGTAAATAAAATATTNACTTTTTTTCGTCATCACGCTTATAAAATCGCTTATCACCCTTATGGAAGGTATTTGTGGTAAGCTCTACAACTTTTAACAAATTAGGTATCGTACCTCGATAAACATTGAATTAAAAAGTACTGCCCAGGACTCGAACCCCCGGTCTCAAGGTTACGAGACCTTCCTCTTCCCTCCTCCAAATTTTCTATTTGGTATATTGTGCGATTGTGCCCCCCCCCAAATATCCGCGCATGATGCCTATACTCAAATTTGAACCACCATTCGCCAGGGTATCCGCCACTCAACGACGTTGATTCTTTGGATTAATTAAAACAGAAGTGCGTAGGTTCAATCCCTAGCAGAGGCAGGATTTTTTCTTCATTAATTTGAGTATTTGACCACATAAAAATAGAGCTCTAAGGGTTAGGTGGTAGAAAATGCCTCAGACATTAATCTCTCACCTAGTGGGACAACCTTCCACTCAAAAGTCTATTTTTTTAATTTGGCTTAACGTCTAGCGTCTCTTTAATATCTATTGGTCATTCAAGACGGGGGTTTTACCCTCTATTCGCTGGAAACTTGCAAACCAGCTACCCACATTGACCTCAACCAGCCTGGGTTGAGCCGGAAAAAAGAGCCAACGATACGTGGTGTTCCCAAGCGGTCACCGATCCAAGTACTGACCACGCCCGACGTTGCTTAACTTCAGTGATCTGACGGGAACTGGTGTATTCAACGTGGTATGATCGTTGGCTAACTCAAAAGTCTATTTTAAAAAAAAATTAATTAAAATTTAGCTGATATAGTCTACTCTGCCGTTTTACTGCCATAAAAAAACGATACTGAGTTGTCCTCACGGGGCTAAGTGCTCGCTGAAACAACCACTAATATGTATCGTCCCCAACGAACTCCTATTCGAGTATCGAATACGTTCCAAGTTGCTTAAATTGACCAATTCCGATCAGTAATCCGATGGGAACTGGTGTGAGATCCTTGGCTTGACTGAAACCAACTGATATATTAAACGAAATATACATTCATGTTGATGTGAGATTAAAAGATGAATTTGGGCGCGAACCAGACCTGTTGTTGATGTTAACGTTCTCAACGACTCTCACTGTGTCTCCAGGCCAAGGAAGGCGACCACTCCAACAGGATCTGTCCATAATGTTGACGGCTCTAGATTGGTTGGGTTTGATGGACAGTTGAATAAATGATTTACATCATGAGCAGCCAGCATACAGAGAGGACAACTATCAGATGATTTAGGTTTTTAGCAAGGAATTATACTGGGATGAACAGCTTCGACAGAAGAAAACACACGGTGAGCTGTCGTCGGAATGGTATTCATGGTCTTTGGTTGTGCCCAAAGGCACGGGTAGCCCCGGTGCGAAGAACCAACCATCTTGAGAGCCAGACCTGTTGTAATAGTGGTTAAATAGCTTGATTAAAACAAAACTTACTTTGCGGTTTGAGCAAAATCTCAACATTGTCGGAACCATATGGATTGGTTACAGAACAATTGTACACACCAAAATGTTCATGACGAGATTCTCGGATCACCAAAGTACTTTTGATGCCTTCTTTTAATGGATCTTCCAACACCTGCACAAATATAAGAGAAAATAATTGAATTGATAGAAAACACTCAACTGATATGTGTAGATACATAAATTTTTAAGATTAACAAACTATCGAAGCAAATTTTCTGAAACAATTTTCCCGTTTGGCAAAAGTGCTCATCGCGGCGGACAAACGTATTTTTTATTCGATTTTGGGATTGTCCCTTGTGGTTAGGGGGACTTAAAAAGAATACTTTCAAAGCACCCAAGGCTATGCCAGTCGTAAAAGGCGACTAACGAATGGTCGGAAACGATATCTTTTCCATTACCCATGTAGAAAGCAAGGAGAAGCTACTGCATTATCCGTAAGGATCCTCAAGTATCAACAACTCATGGAGAGTTGTTGCAAACCAGTCCCACGTCTGTTAACCTATGATGACTTGGGATTCTACGTATCTTGAAACGAAAATCTAAAATTTTCCCCCATCTCCTCGAGGGGAGGGGGGGGGTCCTGACGATTACAAAGGTTCATTATTGAAATTAATAAACCAAAATACCGCCTATAAAAATTGGAAATTTCTTTGTTGGAAAACTAAAAATAAACTTGACATTGTCAGATGGAAAATATATCTCTGTTCATAGTTGTTATTTATAAACATTCTCACATTTTATACAACAATTTTAACCTTGATTTTCATTTTATAAGTATAGACTAGCTGTTTCGCCCGTGCTTCGCCACGTTTCTAATATTGCTATTTTTGTTTTTCAAGGACAATGGAAATTGGCGGCGGGGGGGGGGATATTGGTTTGTGTCAACCCTGTATGTTGCAACCTTTACAAACTCAGATTTAAACGATTCGCCAGATCTAAGGCACGGCCATTTTGAATTTTAAGTATTTTCTAAATTTTATTTTATCCGTTCCCGGTTTCGAACACGTAACTCTGGAATGGCTGGCCTTACCTTTGCAAAAAAAAATGTCCTAAAATAAGAAATAAACAGACACCTAAAACTTTCTCGCTTTAAGTTAATATGTTGTCGCGACAAAATTTATAATATCGAACCATAACGCTCCGATTTTGGAGAAAAAAATTGGAAATTTGGCCGTAACTCGAAAACGGCTTGACATATTTTAGTTCTGATAATTTTCCTGTGGTCGTAGATCATGATTTGGGGGGGAGGGNGGGGGGGGGGGGGAGGTTCATTTCCATCAATTTTTCGTTATCTGCTTAAGGGGCGGATACAGATCTTCAGTTGAGGGAGGCGATCAAGCGTAGAGCTCAAAACTGATGTGATATTTAGTACTTATTAAAAATGATTTTTTTTTAGGAAATAAGTCTATACAAGATGTTCAAGGAAAATAGCTCGACTATTAACTAACAGACTTCGCAATTAGCCATATTCATTAATGAAATTGATTGTGGAATTTTTTAGTATGAATATTTCACACACGAAATTGAAACATGAATGCGTTTTCTTTTAAACATAAATTTCTAAAGTCTGTTTTCGAAAAGTCTGTTCTCGAGGGGCGTTGGGCTAAGCTGAGGGGGGGCGATCGCCTCTACCGCCCTCCCCCTTTATTTGCTACTGGAGCTCTGTTTGGGCTGTGGTATTGTAGCAGACAACCCATCATACATAGGTACATAGATACAAATGTCTGATTTATATATTAAAGATACATTATTTGTGCTAAACGTATCTATCGGTGCGTCACAACGAATAATTCCGCTTCGAATTCCAAAATAGCATATTCCTATTCATTTCTAAAATTCACACAAATTTATTTTCTAAAAAAGAAAAAATATTTTACAGTTTACAGAATTCAAGTTTCTATTTTTCGAATCATTACAAGGTGTAACCGAAGACGGAGAACATGGGCGTAGGAAGGGGGGGGGCAGCAGGGGGCAGCTGCCCCCCCCCTAGAAATTCCCAAGAGTATGCAGCACGGAAGGGGCAACTTAAATTTACACTAGATAAAATGATTTTTGGAAGCAAAAAAAGTCACCAAGCACCGAAATACGATAAATGCCGCATTTTGTCACCTCCCGACATGAAGATCTCACCTGCCCCCCCCTAGGCCAGATGCTGGCTACGCCCTTGCGGAGAAAGTGTGGTCCTTGGTACCAAATTTTTATATGACCCAAATGAGAGCACAATGCTGGGCATTATCTCTAAACTAATACGGAGTCCAATAGATGAAAATATGCACCAAACTTAAAAGATTTTCTCGCAATATTTACGAACAGGGCCGACGAGAGGGGGGATCCCCCCCCCAGGCCCGGGATTTCCAAAGATGCCCGGTGAGAAAATTATCATAATGAATTTTTTTTTTTTTTTGAGANATTTTTTTTTTTTTTTTTTTTTTCCTGAATCTATATATTTTTTTTTTTTCCTGTTTTTTTCCTGAATCTATATATATAAAAGAGAAACACACTCACGTGACATCATCACGATTTCTCCGCACTGGTACGTCCTAGGAGGCTGAAATTTGGCATGTAGGTCGCATAATAAATAAATCAACTTAAAAATTTTGAAAAAAAAAAATAAAAAAAAAATCAAACACACAAAATCAGAAGTTTAGCGATAGTGAGCTAATATGGGACAATGGCTATTGCAGGACACTGATTTTAAAATAGAGTGCGACCTTTCAGCTTGTACAGCAATCATAAATATTGGTATATTTCGTAAACATTAACATCTGATAATCGAATTATTTGTTGCCAAGAAGAAGCGTACACGCCTTTTCACATCAACTAAGTGAATTGTCTACTTTTACTATTATTACTGCCCATACGGTGATTTTAGATGAAAGAATAATAGAGGGGCCCGTACATTTCCCCCCCGGCCCGGATTTTCTGTCTACGGCCCTGTTTACGAAAGGTAATTTATATTCAGATTTAAGTCCTTTTATTAGTTACTATAGGTACCTTTATTATTATTTTAGGATTTGGAACTAACGTGAGAGTGAGATGATTTCAACACAAAATATCTGAAAGTACTCTTGTGTTGAACTTATCAATACTTTATGGAGCTTATAAAACTAAACTCTTAAAAAGTTTGTTGTTTTATCTTTTACCAAGGGCTAGAATAAGGACTTTGGCAAATAATTATAAAAGCTTAAAATTTTAACGTTTAGGCAGGGCGTAAGCTGAGACGCACGCGGCGCAGCACACGCATGCCATTTAAAGACAACTTCGATCCCTAGTTGCGTCGCGTGTGTCGTCAAATCTGTGTCTGTGCTACAAACTGTAACATGCCGGCACACGAGTGTGCCAGACACACGCACACGCATGCGTCTCAGCTTACACGGTACCATTAGAAAATATGGCGACACTTTTCTGACGTGTGTTGCGTTGCGTGTGCTGCGCAGCGTGCGTCTCAGCTACGCCCTACCTCAAATAGGGAGATATAGAACGCTTTAAAGTAAGGAGTGAGGTATATTTTCGAGCAGTTAAATCCTCCCAGAATTAAGATATCGAATCCAGTAGTGATCGGTGGAAATTAAATCTAAAATTACCGTACACAAAAAAGTTCTGAAGAAACGCCACTATGGGAATGCGTAATTTTGTTAGGTATATTTTAATTACAGGAAGCTAGTTTTCCTTTGGAAAAAGTTGTTCCCCGTCTATCCGTTTCAGAGTTACTATAAACTCCTTTTTAAGATAGACCCCAACCTGAGAGAGAAAATCTAACAGAATTGAGAACAACAAGATGTTAATGTTGAAAATTACTAATGATTAAAATATGCGAAGTTGGTCTTTATTGGAATTCAGGACTTAGAAAGAATTTATAAAATACTTCAAGTTGTCGTATCGTCGAATGTCAGATTTAGAATTAATTTTTATAGACGTTTGATCTTAAGTTTTTCTTTCAGATCGAGCGTTAGGATTATTCCCTGTTTTCTATTGGCTGATGGTATTGATTCCAGTCAATAGAGAGATTTCGCAAATTTATAAGAATACAAAAACATAACCATCCCGAAAACGATGTTGTGTCGAGTTTTCGTCTCTGCGCATGACAAAAAATATCGGAGCTCGGTTTTAGTTTTGGGATTCCCGATAATTCCAGTAGATTATGGGGCTGTTTTTTTCGTAAACGAAAAGGAAACTCGTTGAGAAAATCCCGCGTAGTTAAAGAGTGATACGACTAAAAACACGATTGTGTTATTTGTTTTGAAATATAAAAAAATTTCCTTAATTATCCGCTAGGGGCGCTTAAGTTTTCGTTTTCGTATATTGTGGTGTTGCGAAATCTAAAAAAAATCTTCCGCCTATGAAACACGATACCCATAAACTTATTGTTTTCGTATGGATTATGAGGACCCCATAACAGATTAGCAAAATCCCTCTAATAGCAATTATCTATTAACCCTAAACAATCGATATTGTTTAACTTAAATATTTTAACGGTTCGGTTGATGAACTGTATGATGACTTCTTTGAACTGCTTATTGTTTTGCACATTTAGAAGAACACATTTTGTCTGTCCCACCCCGTATGATATCTTATACCAACAATTCATGCGAGACTCACAACAGCCTTTGCAAAACACACGAGAATAAGTTATATAAACAACAAGAAAACTAATCTTACCGAGTAAACATCGGAGCTGTCAAGTCCAATTTCTTCTCCTTGATAAAGCCACGTTACTTTTTCCGGTGGAGGAATAGAAAATGCTGAACATTCAATTCTCGCAGTGTCGCCGGGAATACCAAACTGTGTTCTATGACTGATGACAGTAGGCCGACCTTTTAAATATACAGTAGCTTCAGCGCCAACTTCAGGAAATCCCATGACACTGGCCTTACAATAATAACNCTGTCAAGACCAATTTCTTCTCCTTGATAAAGCCACGTTACTTTTTCCGGTGGAGGAATAGAAAATGCTGAACATTCAATTCTCGCAGTGTCGCCGGGAATACCAAACTGTGTTCTATGACTGATGACAGTAGGCCGACCTTTTAAATATACAGTAGCTTCAGCGCCAACTTCAGGAAATCCCATGACACTGGCCTTACAATAATAACGACCAGCTAGCTCATCTGACGTCATTAGAAGGGTAAGATTTGGTGTATTTCCTACAACCTGTAAATAGTAAAAGTTCAAATTAGGACTTTTGTAAATAATGGGTCGGTTGCGAAAAAAAACAAAGTCGCATACTTTATTTTAAACTAAACGTTCTCCCATATACATATCTGTATTAATGTTTCTAACACTTTTCAATTATTTTAACTTTTCGAATCCCGGATTTTTTTTAAAAAAAAAGACTTGAGCGGATGGTAACCACTGGGCGAGGTTAATTCTTGAGGATTTCTACCACATAACCCTTGGAACTATATTTATATGTGGTCAAGTACCTATTTAAATTAATGAGGAGAAAATCCTTCCTTTGCTTAGGATTGAACCCGCGCCCTTCTGTTTGCCAGACGAACGCTTAACCATTATGCTACCGAGGACGGATCGGGATAGGAGATCAAATATTATTTGGTAGTAACAACCATATATTTAAATGTATATATCTTTGTGTTATTATGTCAAAATTTTAGTGGACATCATAGCATGACAAGATATTCTCAACAATCACTCCAATATCACCATTGAATATATATTATGTATGTTCCGTGAATATCACTAAGGACCAGGCCATATTCTAAAACTCCACTCAAGTGTGAGTTGTCACTCCGACTACATATTAGCGAAGTGGCCACTCGCACTTGTAAAATTTCAGTTTTTATTTTATAATAGAACTATCTACATGTAATTTTTTTTGGTCAGAACATTTTTTAAAATACAAATCAGACTCTCAAGTAGTTGTGACCACTCCAACTCGCACTCAAGAGGAGTTTTAGAATATGGCCCTAAACCTAAGCTTACACTTTAACAATTTCCTTATAAAACTACCACCGGTTGCTATTACCATAGCTTCTCAATTGTTCTCAGGAGGCTGAGTTACCCCCAAATACAACCAGACCAAGTAGATTTTTTTTTTTAAAATCTCCCGGCAAAAAAAATCTCCCGCGAAAAATAAAATTTCACTCTCAACATTTTTTCGTAACGCGCCTAAAGAAGTATAACTTCAAAAACCATTATCAAATTTTTGACCCGTCCAGGAATCGAACCCTGAACCTTGTTGGTGCAAGCCGAGTGTGATGCGCACTCTGTCACGGAGACGTCACAACCATGGTAATACTGCTCCTTCTGAAAATATTCCGTTAATTCCAACTTTTCAATTCTGAGCTAACACATCTCCCCTAACGAGATAAGGTCAAACTGTTCCAAACTTACCTTATCTGACTCCTCATGTATCCAAACAATCTCCGGTGTAGGGTTGCCATCAACATCACACATAAGGGTGACCGAAGATCCTCTATCAACTTGTACACTGTGAGGTCGCGATTTAAATCTTGGACCATAGGCAACATCTAAAGTTTCTGAGTCTTCACTTTTTCCAACACTGTTATGAACTTCACACTTGACTATGCTGTCGTGCTGTTTTCGAGTGATATTTTGTAAAAACAATTCTGTGCTTCGAGATGCAACCGGTTGATCATTCACATACCATTGATATTCTACTTGAGGAGGATTCGCTTCAGCTTTACAATACAATCGAACATCTGTACCTTCTACAAGCCGGTTTGAACCTAGTACGCTTACTTGCACCTGTGGAGTAATAAATAATAATTAAATATAAATATTTTAAAAAAGAGACTCGTAAAATAATAAATAATTTAAATATTTAGACAATATCGATTCGGATTAAATATAGGTAAAGATGGCAAGCTTTCGATAGTACTCAGACTATTATAGTCAGTCCGATGTGGTTCGCCATCATTCTAATGATAGTAGATTTTTACATTTATATTCAAACAATTTAAAATTTTCTGATAAATCAAGGTCAGAAGAGTGCTGATTGAAACATACCATTGCTAATGGTACTTGCAATTGTACAACCGCTGATGCCTACATTGTTTTACTTAACGTCTCTTCAACATCTATTGGTCATTCGAGACGTGGGTTTTACCCTTCATTCGTGGGAACTTGCAAACCAGCTACCCACATTGACCTCACCCAGTCTCGGTTGGGCCAGAAAAATAGCCAGCATCACTAGGGTGCGAATCTACGTGGACATTTATTTGTTAATACCTCGCTGGACGTTCCTTAACTTATTATTATACCTTATTTATACTGCGAGGATGAGACTGAAGAATTCCTTTACCCCCACAGTCCCAAACAGAGGTCTTATATATTTTCCAAAAAAAAAAATAGTAATGATACAAAAACGTTTACATATTTACAAAAACAGTACAATAAAAAATACCTATTTAAAAAAAAAAAAAAAAAAAAAAAAAACACGCATTCATTCTCGCAATCAACTTGCATCGTCCGCGTACAAGCTAAAAAACTTCAAGGGAGAACTAGAAGGAAGAGGAAAAGGATAGTAAAGAGAAATGGGAGCTAACAAACCTTCACTGACTACCACCACATACTTCAAAAACCCCCGGTCTCTGGGTTACGAGTCCCTCCCCTTCTCCCCCCCAGATTTTCTATTAGGTATATCGTGCCCCCCCCCAAACCAAAAACAAACTTTTCAAAAAAAGAAGCTAAAGATAAGATCCACCTGTGTAATATACCTAGAATATCATTTTGTGGATACCATTTTCTTATTTTTATATTTTCTGGTAATTTTTCATGAAAATCTTTGGGATCAATTTTCCATAAAACTTTTTGTTGAAGTCCAGCAAACAGCTTTATCAGAGCATGCTTTTTGGAAGGACTTAAATTTTTTCCATCCACAAAAGTACCCATTGCAAAATAAATGATTCCATGTGTAGATGAGTTAATGAATTGCTCGATATCCTGCAACAAGGTTTAGATAGAGATATACAGGGTGTATCAAAAGGTTATGCAAAAAAAGAAACCACGTATAGTAGAGCTCAAATAAAGGCCACTTTGCTTAATAAACCCCTATACGGAAATGGACCCCAAGGTAGCTAGGGCCACCCAAAGTTGGCACTTAAAAATCGAAAAATAATTATTAAAAATCGAATTATTTTGCGATTGACTTCATTTTTTGCATGACGTCTCCGATTGTTATCATGCTTCTTTGGTGAGTATTTGGCGCTTTTCCCCCGATCAGGGGCGGAGTTACGGGGGGTCATGAAATGAAAATGCCTAAAACTTTTTGATGCCTATTCCTTTGGTGTTTTAAGGTAATGACATGTTTTCTAAAACTTGTTTTATTACAAAAAAGACCCAAATAGCTCTTGTCTAAAACCAACCGTTCACCTTTTAAAATCACAAAAATTAAGCGCGGATTCAAATTATTCAAAATTTTCCCCGGGGGCGGCGGCCCCGACATCCCTGTGCCTGGAGGGGTATTTCATACCCTCCGGAAGTATCCCCTCATCTAAGTGCTGTACCGCCCCCCACCCCTAAGATATAGCCTTAAATCCGCCCCTGGCCCTAGCTANTTGGAACACCCTGTAGGAAGAACGAAATTGATATTTGGAACACCCTGTAGGAAGAACGAAATTGATATTTGGAACAACCTGTGGGAAGAACGAAATTGATATTTGGAACACCCTGTAGGAAGAACGAAATTGATATTTGGAATATAGGTAGGAAGAATTTTGAGAACCAAAAACTTAACTTCAGTGATCTAAGTGGAACTGTCGTGTTCAACTTTCCATAGACGCTGGCTAGGATCACACAGATTTTTTTTTTTTTGACAATTAAGGCGCTTTAACTTCGAGGTCGTTCACGTTGAATCCTTGGTTCACAGGGGTCTAAAGCAGTCTACCCGTTTAAGGTAGACCACAAGAGAGTCTAACACCAAAGGGTCATCTAACAAGGACGGAGGGGGGAGGAGAGAGGTCATGGCACCCGAAAGAGATGGACAGTGCAGGATATGCTGGACGGACAGCATAGCCCCACATTGGCATATTGGAGGAGAGGTTTTATTAAATAGGAAACCGTGAGTAAGCCGGGTGTGGCCGATTCTCATTCGGGCGATCACAATCTCTTCAGCCCTCGATGAACGGAAGCTAGATGTCCATGGTTCAATAACTGATTTGATTGTCTTAAGTTTATTGGCTGGACTGGTGTTGGACCAAAAACTGGAGATCTCATTATGGATGATGGTTTTAATTAATGATTTAAAATCATCAGGGCAACATAAATTTGAATTTAAAGGATTTGTGAGATGTTTAGCTGCTACATCAACAGCCTCGTTGCCTCTGATGCCGCAGTGGGATGGACACCAAATGAAAGAAATATGGACCCCAAGGAGGGAAAGATGTTTATGAGGTTAACGAAAATGTTTTCATGTTACCTTTGGTGCATATTTGACCATTAATTTCAATCTAGCCATTTTATAAGTTCGGTCCGCGGTATTTTGAGCTTGACATGTGAATGTGGTATTGTGATGCTCTTTCTTTGGTGTCAATAGAAGCGTGGATTTGACAGTAGTCCGCTTGCCATCGGAGGAAGGTTCTTTGATTTCTCTGACGTTAGTAAGAACTTGGCCCGAACCATCAATCCAAGTTATCTGTAAAGAGGAAACCAAAATAATGTTTTGTTAATCAGGGTCCAAACTTATGTTGGAAAAGTTGTACCACACGCAGCGTCTACACTTAATTTTTAGTATGTACCTATAATGTTGTGTTGTTTTCACATAGTTTCAATTCAGACTTTGTGATAAGTGGATTGTTTGCATTTGTAATTTTTTTTACAATATTTTAAAAATAATCAAAACATGAGTGTTTAAATATTTTAAAAATAAATAATCAGAGCCCAAGGTGGTTTTGGATAAGACCGAGTCTTTCTCGTGGAAGAAATAAATACAGCTGACTTCATGAAACATTTGATCTTGGGCGATGTTGATGAATTGAATTTGGAATACAGGTGTTCTGGATTCAAGAAATAAATACAGTACAGCTGACTTCATGAAACATTTGATCTTGGACGATGTTGATGAATTGAATTTGGAATACAGGTGGTCTGGATTCAACAATTTTTTTCGAATGACAAGTAGCGACTTCAAAGAATTATTAAAAAATATTGCATCTATAATATCAAACATGTCAATGTTTGTGGAAACATTTTGAAATGTTCCACCTTCTATGGAAACATGCAACTGTTGGACAACTGTCGGACAACAGTTTCCCAGCACCTCCATACTTGTGCTGCAATGTTGTACAACATTTTCCAAAATAAGGGTGGACCTTGCTTTAAAATTATATGAAAAAAAATTGAATTTTGAGATCCAAAGTGGTGAGACAAAGTTTGGTACTTTAGGAACAGATAGAGAAATACTCGCAGTAGCTATGCTATCAAGTCTATACACATTAAATGATTTTTTTTTTTTTTTTTTAAAAAAAAACCCTGCCAATGTTATATATCGTTTTATTACTTTATTGGCCAAGAANCCCCCCCCCCCCCCCCAAAAAAAATTGATATTTTACTTTTCAATGTACGTAGAATCCAAAAATGGAATAAAAAAAATCCGTTCAGCAAATTTTGGGAGAATCAGTGATAGCTTTCTTAACCTGAATTTTTGTATGAATTTCTGTTCTTTTTCTCTTTTAACGTCTTTTTCTTCATCTGCCTCATCAATTTTGATTGCAACAAATGCTTTGAGACAAGATTCCAGGAAACATTCTTCTCAGTATTACACACAAGAAATGTTTCATGTTAACTTTAAGTGTCTACTCTCACAATTTTCTTATTTATATTTGGAAAAACTTCTCCTGAAATCTCTTGAGAGGCATTTAACAAGATGAATGCTACCGCATAATGTAACATTTCAATATCTTATGTGTATGTGTGTGCGTTCGCAAATATTTCGTGAGAGGGAAGTGTAGGCGAGGCGTTTGTTGAATAGTTTTCCGCTTTATAATTCAAATTATATGTATCTTAGAGGCCAAACTGATTCAACAGTGATTTTCCTTACATAGACATAGAAGTGTTCTAAACTCTCTCGCCTGGGGGGATAGTACGAAAGTCCAAGTAGATACATCACGATATGCTGTTACCTCGACCAACGTTGCGACACTTCAATAATTTGACGATAACTGGTGTACCTAGGTATATTTTTTACGAAAAACTTTCTTTTTAATTTTGCTTAACGTCTCTTTAACATCTATTGGTCGTTCAAGACGGGGGTTTTACCCTCCATTCGCTGGAAACTTGCAAACCAGCTACCCACATTGACCTCACCTAGGCTGGGTTGGGCGGGAAAATAGCCAGCATCACGAGGGCGCGAATCCAGTGAACACTCACATGCTACACAACCTCGCTGGAGGTTGCATAACTTCAGTGATCTAACGGGAACTGGTGTATTCAACGTCCCATAGAGACGCTGGCTTTTAAGAAAAACTTGAAATATGGGTAGTGAATTTTTAAAATTTATTTCTTGAGATTAAGACTATGGCAATACAATCTCTCAGAACATTTCAACTTGCCTCCTAAGCCAGCGTCTATGACACATTAAATACACCAGTTCCCGTTCAATCACTGAAGTTAAGCAACGTCCAGCCAGGTTGTTCCATCTGGGTGTCCACGTGGGTGCGCGCTCTCGTGTACCAGACTTTTTTTTCCGGCCCAACCCAGACTAGGTGAGGTCAATGTGTGTTAGCTGGTTTGCAAGTTTCCAGCGAATGGAGGGTGAAATCCCCGTCTTGAATGATTAATAGATGTTAAAGAGACATTAAGCCAAATTAAAAAAAAAAAAAAAAATCGCCCCCTTCTGACGTGTGAGAACCCTATGTGAGACACTTCACTTGCTAATATTGTCCCCCTCCCCCCCAAAAGGTTTGGTTAGGTTCAGCATTTTCCACTCAAGCTACCCGGTAGAATACAGAGAACAAGAAAACACTTGGTTTACTATTAATGCGCTGATTTATTTTTATAGCTTTTGAGTTCGGGCAGGAGGGGGAATCATTTATTTATTTTTTATTTATTTATCCAGGCTTACGTATGTACCTACGTAGGTATATATACGTTACACAATTCATTCTCCTACCATTCTATATAATATGTAGTTTGCTTTCTATTCAACTGTTTGCTTGCAACTATATTTTTCAAATCAATATAGTGTTCAATGCTTTCGACACATGGGCGTAGGAAGGGGGGAACCATTTATTTTTTTTTTTAATTTGGCTTAACGTCTCTTTAACATCTATCTATTAGTCATTCAAGACGAGGGTTTTACACTCCATTTGCTGGAAACTTGCAAACCAGTTACCCACATTGACCGGGTTGGGCCGGAAAAATAGCCAGCAAGTCGAAGGCGCTAACCCACGTGGACACCCACATAGAACAACCTCGCTGGACGTTGCTTAACTTCAATGATCTAACGGGAACTGGTGTATTCAACGTGCCATAGACGCTGGCTATTTTTCACTCTAATTAACTAACTGACATTATTAATGTCAGTAATGAAATAACGTTTTTTTTCCAACTATTTCCAAATTCGGCACACCCAGTTGTTTGACCTGGGCCAGATAATAACCGATATGTCTCCTCCACCATCCCAAACAAAGGTCCTCTGATACTTTCTTGAGAACATCGTCATTTTGTCTGATGTGTTACCATCTGATCTAAAAAAGCCCAATGGGTTCCAGATATTCAATTCTCAAGTTTCCATTTAAATACATACCTACAGTAGACGAATGCCGTTAGAGTAGGGTTCTATCAAAAGGTTATACAAAACGTGTGCTCCATGTTTACGTCACCATGCGCAACATGTAGTGGCTCTTAGATTTCGGTCCAAACATTTGATTGGCTTATCCTTGTCTCCGAATGTTATCTTTCCCCAAAGTTTCTCCAAAGTTTACTAATTAGTTCCAAAATACCTACCACCCGCTATAAAGTTTGCTATAATCTGAACAAATTGCTTAATATAATTAATTTTATGGAAAAAATATAATAGCTGAGGAGTCGGCGCGAAATACCTATTTTAATGCAGTGGTTCAAGCGCCTAAAGGTGAGTGTTCCTCGAGACAACTGAAACGATCGTCTGTGAGCGATGATCGTTATACGATTAATCGTTGAACGACTATTGTTGGTGACTGTGTTCCTCGAAACGATTTTGACTGAGCGTTGTATACGATTTTTTTGCAGTCAGTGTGTTTTAGAAGCGCGTATTGGGCATTTCTGTGTTAAAAATGAGTTTACCCGCACGTAGGAGGAAAATTCTCCAGTGCCTTTTGATTCAAGAGATGGAGGACGCCGAAATAGTCTACCAATTGTTTGGTATTAAGAAGGCCACAATACGCCCTATGGAGGAAAATTCTCCAGTGCCTTTTGATTCAAGAGATGGAGGAAGACGAAATAGTCTACCAATTGTTTGGTATTAAGAAGGCCACAATACGCCCTATGGAGGAAAATTCTCCAGTGCCTTTTGATTCAAGAGATGGAGGAAGA
>JAAEEI010039839.1:0-19933 GCA_012654025.1 Pachypsylla venusta
CTCTTACTCAATCATAATTGCAAAAAAAAAAAAAATATTTTTTGTTTGTTTGTCCATTTAGATAGCAACGGATCGCTATCTGATTTAGCGTTGATGTTTACAGGCGAGTGTAAAAATAGTTTAGTTAACATCGTTGAGATTTTTATATTACAGTGCAGATGATATGATATCGTAATACATTAATTATAAGTGTTAAAAAATATTTACTTTTAAATAAATTAAATTTCAACAAAAAACGATTTATCTTCTTCTTCTTCTTATTTCAATCTACCAATTGCCAATTCTATTTGTGGTCGGCGTTGTCTTCCTTAATTCTCACATGCCACAATCTTTTGTTCTGTGCCTACTCACCTTACCTGTATCCTTTCTCATTTCAATTTACCAATTGCCAATTCTATTTGAGGTCGGCGTTGTCTTCCTTAATTCTCACATGCCACAACCTTCTGTTCAGTGCCTACTCACTTTAGCTGTATCCTTTCCTGGCAGGGTAACCCCTGCTTGCTTCTCATAATATCAATCCGTAGTAACTGCAATTTACTGATGGCTTTCCATTTTTAGTTTTAAGCAGAGCATTTTAAAGATTGGATGTCGTCTATGGCACGTTGAATACACCAGTTCTCGTTAGATCACTGAAGTTAAGTAACGTCCAACGAGGTTATACAATGTGGGTGTCCACGTGGGTTCGCGCCCTCGTGATGTTCCGGCCAAACTCAGGCTGGGTGAGTTCAATGGAGGGTAAAACCCCTGTCTCGAATGACCATAACTCCATAACAACAAATAATGTATTTACAAGGGCTTAGGACCGTTACCCAATGAAGCTGGCTTGCCACCCTCTGTGGCTACATTACCAAAAATACTATTTATAATTAGAAAATAAATTCGAATAGGATGATGAATCATCAGCTGTCTTCAACCTCCATCATTCGACTTGACTGATGATAAATCCAATGATTGGAAACTAGTTTCTCTCTAAATCAGAGGTTCCCAACGGGGGGGGCACCCCCCTGGGGGGCGTGAAGACAAGCCAAGGGAGGCGCGAGACCAGTTGAGTTATTATCTTTTAGTTAAAATATAAATATACACAATTATTTTTTTTACAAAGGTAATTTTATTTTAGAAAATTTGAATGAAATAGCACATTAGGGTTTTGAATAAGATATCATTCAGCAACACATTAGCGTTTTGAATAAGATATCATTTAGCAACACATTAGCGTTTTGAATAAGATAGCATTCAGCAAAACATTAGCGTTTTGAATGAGATAAAATTCGGCAACACGATTAGCGTTTTGAATGATATAGCATTCAGCATTAGCGTTGGAATTAGATAGCCTTCAGCATCACATTAGCGTTTTGAATGAAATAGCATTCAGCAACACCCATACCTACCAATTTATAATGTAAAGGAAAGGGAGGCGTGGTAGGCTTTCATTTCAAGAAAGGGGGGCGCGGTACCAAAAAGTTTGGGAACCCCTGCTCTTAATAATTATAAATAATGTTTTTGCTAAGTGTTTTGTTTTAATTTAAAAGTAAAGATATTTTATCTGACTTATTATTGGACATGAAATTTTCATAATTTGTGTCTAAAAATTTTCATAGAAAGCTACTAATAAATAGAATGTACGTTAGGTACAAACTTTGAAATATATGGCCAAAGCTTAAAATAATAAAAATAGCGACATCAAACGTAATATTGTTTATAAACAGATTTGAAAATACAAAATATCATGTCTGCATTTCAAATTGAACCAAAAATTTTGTTCGGCATATCAACGGATATTCCTAATTCTGTCCAATTTTTGTCAGACGATGAGCTACTGTACGTGTCAGGAGGAGTGCTCACCATTCAGAAGTTGTCGGATAAAACACAAAAATTTATCAAAATTAAAAATGATCCAGAAAAAATTATCAATTTAATTTGCATACATCCAGACAGGTAAGATATGTTCTTTGGAGAATATGATATCCCATAAAACATGGCATGTTCTATGGGTCAAGAAGTGTTCTTTTGAGAATATAATATCCCATAGAACATGACATGTTCAATGGGTCAAAAAGTGTTCGGGAGCAGTCAGATACTATTAATTTTTTTCTGAGCAACCTACCTAACTTAAAATATGATTAATTGAAAGTAGAAGGTTAATTTTCACGATTAAATGGTGGGAAATACGAGAAAACTCAATTTTAAACGTTTAATTCACAATTTTATTGCTTGAAAATCGACGAAACTTTGGAGAAATCAAATGTTTATTCGGATTTTTTTTAAATATGCAGAGAATTTTTTTTTGTTTTTGTTCATTTAAAATTTTAGTTTCAGGTTAGGGTAACATGAAAAAAAAAAAATCACTATAATTTAAATTATTTTAGTTTTTTCCAAATAGTGCAAGAGTTTTTAGGGAGCGACTTTATGAGAAGAACAAGTTTAATCGAGGCATAGCCGATTAAAACGTTTCCTAACCTCTCTGAGGGGGACGTTCATCTTAACGCTTATATTGATAAAATAAACAAACTTGCACTGTACATTCAAGCCTAGTAACTTTTGCTACTTTTTTCATGTTGGTACAAGCTTCCAAACAAAACAAAGTTGTCTACTTCAGTTCAAAATATTCAAATAGTTCAATAAACACGGAAGAAAAAGGTTTTTTGAATTAATTAATCTCCCACATGAATTAATGAATCTCCCACCCATAAAAAGTTTAAAAAGACTTTTTGTGGGTGGGACATTTGACTTTTTAAATTATATTAAACCACATTTTAAGTTTGTAACTTGCTACANAAAAAAAAAAAAAAAAAAAAAAAAAAAAAAAAAAAAAAAAAAAAAAAATTAATAGTATCTGTCTGGAACCAGTGTTTTTGTGAGAATATGATTTCCCATAGAACATGGCATGTTCTATTGGTCAAAACGTGTTCTTTTGATAATATGATATCCCACAGAACATGACATGTTCTATGGGTCAAATAAGATATGCTCTAAAAGAGGCATGAAAATACTTTGCAACAGAGTGGCACGCTCCCAGGATAAGATGCTGTGATATACTAAGGACCACATATTTTGTGTATGCAACTTACAGAAAAGTACTTTCGTGGTGAAATCTCTTAAAAAAAAAAAAAAAANAAAAAAAAAAAAAAAAAAAAAAAAAAAAAAAAAAAAAAAAAAAAAAAACACTTTCTGCGTAAAGGTCACGCACACGCCCCTAAAGTTAGCATATTTTTTAAATTCGACACATTGACATATTTAAAAACAAATTATTTTGTTTTTGGGGGCACACTTACTGGCTTCCTACAGTGGTGCGCTGATGTTTGATATCCGAAATTAGTATTTTAATAATAAATAATTGATTTTAGTTATTATTATTGTTTTTAATTAAAAAAATTATATTTATTGGGAAACAAATATTGCCTATATTATTTTGAGAAAATATGATATTTCTTCTAGAGAGTTAATCATACTAGATTACCTACACTCAACACTTTACCTAATCAAGGTAACGTACTTAAGAAAACAGTAAGTAATCGGGTGAATGACTAACGGTTACCTTTGACTCAAGTGATTTTACAAATTAATATTTACTAACGGTACCTATTTTTTACTCAAGTGATTTTACAAATTAATATTTACTAACGGTATTTTTTACTCAAGTGATTTTACAAATTAATATTTACTAACAGTACTTTTGACTCAAGTGATTTTACAAATTAATTATTACTAACGGTATTTTTTACTCAAGTGATTTTACAAATTAATATTTACTAACGGTACTTTTGACCCCAGTGATTTTACAAATTAATATTTACTAAAGATACCTTTGACTCCAGTGATTTTACAAATTAATATTTACTAACGGTACTTTTGTCTCAAGTGATTTTACAAATTAATATTTACTAACGGTACCTTTGACTCAAGTGATTTTACAAAGGTACCATTAGTAAATATTAATTTGTAAAATCACTTGAGTCAAAAGTACCGTTAGTAAATATTAATTTGTAAAATCACTGGAGTCAAAGGTATCTTTAATAAATATTAATGTATGCTTATGGCCATATGAAACAATCGATAAACTTTGTCATAAAAGATCGGTTTTTCAAACATTTTCTGCTGAAACGCATAAAGGCGTGCTGTGTTGTTATAGGTTTCGTTCGCGCCTCACAAAGGGGCGGCATTTTTTGTGACTTCCGATTAGAATTTCCGGTACCAGACAGATACTATAATTTTTTTTTTGAACAAGTTACAAACTTAAAATGTGGTTTAATATAATTAAAAAGTCTTTTTAAACGTTTTAGGGGTGGGCGATTATTTAATTCACTTTAATTTTAATTTATTTTGAAAGAAAACCTATTTGTTCTATATTTATTGAAGAATTTGAATATATTGAACTGAAGTAGACATCTTTGTTTTGGTCGGAAGCATTGTTGTACCAACATGAAAAAAATCCAGTTCAAATTTGTTTATTTTATCAATATAGTTTCCTAACCAGAGAGGTTAGGAAATGTTTTAATCGGCCATGCCTCGATTAAACTTGTTCTTCTCATAAACCCTAAAAACTCTTGCACCATTCGGAAAAAAAAAACGAAAATAAATTAAATCGTAGTGATTTTTTTTTTTTCATGTTACCCAACCTTTTAAATAAACAAAACCAAAAAAAAGAAAAATTCTCTGCATATTTAAAAAAAAATCCGAATAAAAATTTGATTTCTTCAAAATTTCGTCGATTTTCAAGCAATAAAATTGTGAATGACTTTCAATTAATCCATATTTTAAGTTCGGTTAGTTGCTCCGAAAAAAATTAATAGTATCTGTCTGCTCCCGAATTTCCCTCCCGGTAGGCCCCTAAACACGATTATCGATTTCTGGATCGGATTGAATAGGACTATATATCTGAACCCAAATTCTCAGGATATTATTTTTCTTCAACAGGTTGCACGTAGCGGTATCATCATCACAGCCAAAACCATGTGTTGAAATTTATGATCTAACAACCAAAAAAATAATCAAAATCATTTCAGTGCCCGCCTGCGTCATTACAATGTGCTACTCCTGGGATGGCGGTCATCTTCTTTATGTGACGTCAGAAATGGACCCTATTATGTATTATTATAGTTTCGAGTTGGGTAAAATTGAAAACACTGCAAGCGCCACGCAGCCACCTGCCTATGTCGGACCCGTAACAAAGGTAACAAATATATAGTACAAAATTGAAAACACTGCAAGCGCCACGCGGCCACCTGCCTATGTCGGACCCGTAACAAAGATAACAAATAGTACAAAATTGGAAATACTACAAGCGCCACACAGCCACCTGCCTATGGCGGACCCGTAACAAAGGTAACAAATATATAGTACAAAATTGGAAATTTTTTTTAAAAAAATGGAACAGCGCGGTTGCCAAAAAGAGTTTGTTGAGTCATCATGGCAAAATATAAGCAATACATGGCAAAACGATAGCAATATGTTTTGCCATGTATTGACAAATTTATCTGAAGCGTATTTCCCTTGCGTCTCAACCCATGAGGACAAAGATCTGAGCGCGGTTGCCAAAAAGAGTTTGTAGATGACGATAGCAATATGTTTTGCTTTTGCCATGTATTGACAAATTTATCGGAAGCGTATTTCCCTTGCGTCTCAACCCATGAGGACAAAGATCTGAGCGCGGTTGCCAAAAAGAGTTTGTAGATGACGATAGCAATATGTTTTGCCATGTATTGACAAATTTATCTGAAGCGTATTTCCCTTGCGTCTCAACCCATGAGGACAAAGATCTGAGCGCGGTTGCCAAAAAGAGTTTGTAGATGACAATAGCAATATATTTTGCTTTTGCCATATATATTGACAAATGTATGTGAAGCGTATTTCCCTTGTGTCTCAACCCATGAAGACAAAGATGTGTTCTGTGCCATTACTAAATAAATGATAGTTGACACGATACTTTTTCAACCAATCAGAGTTGCTTATTTTCTCCACCCTAGTGACATAATGTTTATCATTGTCAACGATAATTTTTACTGTGCTGTGTCGGTGACTACCGGACAAGTGGTACTTAATTTGGTACATTTTCCCTTTGGATTTAGTGTGGCTAAATAATCTAAATATATTTTTTAAATATATAATTCCTAAAAAACGGCATTCAACCGTTTTCAAAAACATGAATATTGGAAAATGCAGATGAGCTGAAAATCAGAAGACTGGCAATAATAAAAAAAAATACAATAATTATAGTTTGGGACATATCGGTGCTCTCCATTATCACAAAATTCTGGGTAGAAATTACAGAATTTTTATGGGTTTTTATATAAATACTAGCTGAATACCCGAACTTCTTTTCGAGAAGATGCGAGAACATGGGGAGTAGTAACGGGTTTTTAAGCTGTGTAGAACGTGTTGGGAGTAGTATTGGGTTAGGTTCCAAAAAAAAAAAAAAGCGTGTTGANGCATCTTTATTTTTTTTTTTTTGGAACCTAATCCTATACTACTCCTAACACGCCCTACCCAACAAACTTTGGGTTCAATTCTATTAAATTATAGATAAAAACCTATTCGCTGACCTACCGAATGTACATACAAAATTAAAATCGGTTAAGCCGTTTTGTAGGAGTATGGTAACAAACACCGTCACACGAGAATTTTATATATTAGATAGAAGAAGAAGATTTTTTATATACCAACAAAATATTCAAATTTGCATGACTGTTGTGAATCCTACACGTCGCCTTTTCTCCTAGAAGTCCCGGATATATTTTGAGAGCACTATTCCCATTGTTTCAGATTGCAGGCAACCCAGCGGACTCAATGATAGTTGTTCTTGTAGGAAGTCCCGGATATATTTTGAGAACACTATTCCCATTGTTTCAGATTGCAGGGAACCCAGCGGACTCAATGATAGTTGTTCTTGTAGGAAGTCCCGGATATAATTTGAGAACACTCTTCCCATTGTTTCAGATTGCAGGGAACCCAGCGGACTCAATGATAGTTGTTCTTGTAGGAAGTCCTGGATATAATTTGAGAGCACTATTCCCATTGTTTCAGATTGCAGGGAACCCAGCGGACTCAATGATAGTTGTTCTTGTAGGAAGTCCCGGATATATATTGAGAACACTATTCCCATTGTTTCAGATTGCAGGGAACCCAGCGGACTCAATGATAGTTGTTCTTGTAGGATCCGGTTTGTTTCGACTTCTCAATTTATCAGACTCCGTTTGGCGACAATATGGCTTTCAAAAAGCCGAAAGTTACAATTTTTTAACAGTTTCTTGGATCAGTTCAGACAAACTCATCGCGGGAACTTCTGATGGTCGTATTGCGCTCGTTGATTCTGGTGAATTGAAAGGTATCTACCGTGTAGGTGATATTGATGTAATCAGTCCAGCGACTTCGAAAGCAGAATTACAAGCTATGACCAGCAATAGTGTCCCCAAAGGAGCCTCAACAAAACCAATTCTATCGTCCATTGCATTTGCTAAAGGGTTTGCAATCACAATAGCTCCAAATAGTGTGCTTCTCTTTGAAAAACAATCAAACGAGAAATATTTTAAAAAGAATACATTCTATACAGCAAGTGATGGAATTAGAGGTGTTCCCCAAGAAGTGATAGACGCAATATTTTCCATATCCATTAGTCCAGATCACAGTAAACTCGTCTGTTGCACGCACAAAGCTCAATTGTATTCCGTACAACTTTCCAAGACAAAACGTGCCACTGAAAGAATACAGTTTGCACCTATGGGCGAGAAGTTACATTTTGGGGAAGTAAAAAACTTAAGCGTATGTGTTTGGAAACCTTTGATTATGACAAGCGGAACTTTAGATCGCCGTGTGTGTTTGTTCAACTATGAGAAAAACAAACTTATATTTGCGCAACATTTTGATAACGACATTCACAGTTTGGTCATTCATCAAACTGGACTTTTCTGCGCCATTGGGTTTACCGATGTTTGTGAAATTTCATTCATCATGGTAGACAAATTAGAACAAGCAAAAAAGCTCAGTTGTAAATTTGAAAACGAAGAATACGGTCCTATCCGCAGTTGTAAAGTTATGGAGTTTAGCAATTATGGACACATGTTGGCGGTAGCAAATGGTGTAGACGTTAAACTGTTTGATGCTGTTAAGTTTATTTTAGTTTATATCCTTCAAGGTCATAGACTAGACATTACTGCTTTCAAATGGATTTCACATGAAAATATTCTCGTCTCTTGTGGGTTAGATGGAGCTGTCTATTTTTGGGATGTAAAATTGGGGATAAGATTGGGAGATGTTGTGTCAAGACATAGTCAATACCACGACATAACAGCAACATCCGATAGCAAGCTCATCTATACAGTTGGAGAAGATGGTCATTTGAAAGAAATCAAAGAAAATACTGTCATTCAAGATTTAGAAGTTACGAATTGTAGCCTCAAAAGAATAATTATGTCAAAAAATGACCAACTTTTGGTGATTGCAGATTCAAGAGGATTAATACTTGTAGTGAATTATCCAGTGGTTCAAAAGGTTGACTATGAACAACACTGCGTTCACAACAAAGCCGTCACAAATATGAAGTTGACATTTGAGAATAATCTTATCGTAACTTGCGACGAGGACGGCATGGTGTGCATTTGGAAAATCATTGATGCCGATGGAAATGAAATCCTTCCTACAGCAAATTTATTTCGTTGTTTAGACATACTCATAGCGGAAGAAGAACTCGTGTACAAAACTGAAACTATAAAAAATTTACAAGCTAGAAATAAAGAAATTGAATTTGAACAAAAATTCAAAATCAAAGAATTATACAAATCACACGAAGACAATGTCAAAAAGTTGAAAATGGAAAAAGAAAAAATCATACATGAATTAAACGAAAGTATTGAAAACATAGCAAAAGAAAAATCAAGCGAAGTGACCAGATTAAAAAATGAAAAGAAAAAAATGAGTGAGAAATATGAAAAAGAATTAGATGCCATAGAGAAACATTTAAAATATAAACTTCTCGTTCGTGAGTATGAGAAATCTAAAAGTCTCCAAGACAAATTAGATGAACAGAAAGAAGCACACAAAGAGGAATTGAAAAAAATAGAAGAAAAGTTTGAAAGAGAATTGAAAAAGATAAAGGATGAAAATGAAATTGATATAGCTAAGAAAGATGAAACGATAGAAAGTTTGATTGAACGCGTTGAGAAAGAAGTTAAGAATCAAGACATCATGAAAAATATAATAGAGGACGATGCAGATAGAACAATCATGGAAATGCAAACCTTGTACGAAGGAATGATGGCCAAAGAGCGAGCAATATATTTGAAGGTGAAAAATGAAGAGGGCGTGTGCAAAGAAAAAATCAAACTGTAAGTAAAAATACTCAAAACTTTATCATTAACTATTGAGCTTTCAGTCAATAAACGGGGTTGATTTCTAAAGAAACTATGAAAAACTGATACAATAATCATAACTTATTTGAAATGCTGAAACTGTCTTATTGAGAAATTTAAAGGAAAAATGAAAGCGCAGAAGGAAAGGGAATATGGGATCGTCAACAATATAGAGTTAAAATAAAAAACAAAAACCAGATAATTATTCGGAAACCCAAATTTCATATTAAATAATAAAACTTCATAATACGGCCACGGGAAACAAATATGGTAAATCAGAAACTTTCGGCAAAGAAAGGTTCATCTAACATTTTGTAGCCACAGGGCCTATTGTCGATTTGACGATTCGCAGACGTGCGTAATAAATAAATCACAAAAGATTCATCGCAATTGGCTGAATGGAATAGGAAAGAATAAGGAATATAAAAACATTTTATTTTTTCATTAGATATTACTAAACGCAATTTTTGCAGGTTGGAGAAAGAAATTCAAAGTAACAAAATGATTCAATCAAAATTAGAAAACGATATTTCAGATTTAGAATCTGAAACTTTAAACTATGTTGATCGGATTGATGAGTTAGGCAAAGAAATAGTTGAACGGGAGAATATACTTGCGCCAAAAGAGAGACGAGTTCATATAATGAAATCAAGATTACATGTATTGGAACAGCAGATTCGGATATTGAAAATGAAAAATGACGAATTTGCGAAGAAAATTAAACCCAAAGATGAAGAAATAGCAGAAAATGAAGGTACAATACAAAATGTAAGTAGTAATAAGTATTAGGTAATTTTTCAAGCTAGGGTTGGAGACTATCAAAATATAATGGAATATATAGGTAGCGTAAAATGAACAAACCATAAAATATAGGATAACTTTGGAGCAGGTATTTCAAAAGAAGAAATAGAGCATACTATATAGAACTTGTGAAACATAAAATTGAAGTATTGGGCATGCAGGATATCAAGGGAAAACACAGAGACATAGTATAAAATGAGGAGACAATACAAAAAAGACTAAAGAAAATGTAAGAAGACATACGGGGAACATTTGGAGAACAGCAAGGTACAAGATGCAAGATTGACAAATATTTCCGGTCGATATGTGAGGTTTACCTTTTGAAGATCTCTCCTGCTGTCAGGAGAATGGGTTGATATTCTCCTTTTTTAAAAAATGGGTGTGTGAACTTATGTACGCGCGTGAGAAATTATACTTCTTTTTTAAAATTAAATTTAAAAATACCTATTTAAAAAAAACTGAACTTCTTTGCTGTCACCCATTCATTGTTTGTCCCTACTTGGTGTAGCTTAACATTAGAGGGATGGAACCTAGACAAAAATCTTCCCAACTTTCTCGCTTTGAGTTGATAAGTCGTCGCGGCTAATTTCGAGAAAGAATCGAGAAACTCGAAAATCGCGAACTTTTTTGCTGTCACCCATTCATTGTTTGCCCCTACTCGGTGTATCTTAACATTAGAGTTACAAAATATGTCCTAAATGAAGGAGTAAAATGTCACCTAAAACTTTCTCGATTTGAGTTGATAGAGAAAAAATGTCATTTAGGTCGAAAAACTTGAACTTTTTTGCTGTCACCCATCCATTGTTTGTCCCTACTCGGTGTAGCTTAACATTAGAGAGATGGGACCTAGACAAAAATCTTCCCAGCAATGCACCCATCAACTGTGCCAAATAGGTCTTCGCGACAAATTTCGAGAAAGAATGTCATTTAAGTCGAAAAACGTAAACTTTTTTGAGGTCACCCATTCATTGTTTGTCCCTGCTCGGCGTAGCTTAACATTAGAATTGCAAAATATGTCCTAAATGAAGGAGTAAGATGTCAACTAAAACTTTCTCGCTTTGAGTTGATATGTCGTCGCGACAAATTTCGAGAAAGAATGTCATTTAGGTCGAAAAACGTGAACTTTTTTCTGTCCCCCATCCATTGTTTGTATCTACTCGGTGTAGCTTAACATTATAGGGATGGGACCTAGACAAAAATCTTCCTAGGAATGCGCCCATCAACTGTGCCAAATTTAATTGCAATCGGATAAGTAGTTTC
Source organism: Pachypsylla venusta (assembly GCA_012654025.1). Lineage (NCBI taxonomy): Eukaryota > Metazoa > Arthropoda > Insecta > Hemiptera > Aphalaridae > Pachypsylla > Pachypsylla venusta. The sequence goes on from JAAEEI010039839.1 coordinate 11,403, forward strand.
AGAATGATGCATACATAACACAACAACAACATACATACATACATTCATAACGCGCCTAAAGAAGTATAACTTCAAAAAAGTGAAAATGAAAAATGAATGCGTACTAAAAAACTACAACACACAAATTGGAATATTAATGGACAACTCAAAAAGGTCTGGTATTTTCAATACCAAAATAATAATAAGAAAATTTACATAAATATATAATGACTTTGTACTATTTTTTCCATTCTGAATATCGTCAAAAAAAATACTATATCTTATAACATCAGACACCAGACCTTTATAGGAAACAAAGTAAATTCAAATTATGGTAAGAGATTACCTGGATTCTATGTGTCTACCATACTAAACTCAATGGACAATGAAACATTAGCCATTGAAAATTATCAAGAATTGAAATCTAAGTTGATGATTTGTATAGGGGAAATTATTTACATTTTTTTTTTTTAAGTTGAAGCAAGAAATTTTAGATACAGAGTCAACCATCAAACAAATGCATTCCAAAATACATTTTTTACAAGAGGCCATAAGAGCGAAAAATAAAAAACACGAAGAAGAAATAGGAAAACAAAATGAATTGAAAGCACTTATAAATAAGATTGAAAATGAAATCTATGACGTTCATGAAACAACCAAACATCAAAAACCAGAGCAACTCAGATCGGCGGTGCAGGTAAAAGAAGTTCTTTCCGCAATGCTATCAATACTTGACGACATACCAAATTACTAAATAATATGTTTTTTAACATCATATCGAATTTCGACTATTTATATTATAACGGATTTCTGCAATAGTATTTCGAGAGTAAAATTATATCGGAGATCGAACGAGAATAGCGGGTATAAATTATCGATCTCCCATTCAAGATCTTGTACATAATCATTAAATAAAATAATTATTCACTAGGACACTATTCACGTATAATCGACACTATTAATTTACACCTTTGAATTAATGGAGCTGTTTGTAGGATCTTTCCAATATCTTTTATTATCCAATTACTTTGCATTTTCAACTTTGTTTACAATGTTGGCACCGAGGAGCTAGGCGCAATTATCTCCATAGCTATTTATTGTCCGGCTAGCTATGCGGAATTATCTCCATAGCTATTCATTGTCCGGCTAGCTATGCGCAATTATCTCCATAGCTATTCATTGTCCGGCTAGCTATGCGCAATTATCTCCATAGCTATTCATTGTCCGACTACCCATGCGCAATTATCTTCATAGCTATTTATTGTCCGACTAGCTATGTGCAATTATCTCCATAGCTATTCATTGTCCGGCTAGCTAAGCGCAATTATCTCCATAGCTATTCATTGTCCGGCTAGTTATGCGCAATTATCTCCATAGCTATTCATTGTCCACCCGATTCTAAGTGAGCCCTGACATCCAAACACAGTGACTAATTATTGCCCTTGTCGGGATTCGAACAAGGTTCATCTGCGTGAAAGACGAGTACAGTGACCACTGAGCCATGGGAGCTGGTATTTACACCCTTAAGTTCAACCATATTTGAAATTACCCCCGAATTACAAACCACCACTTCATCTAAAAAGGATCTATGGCAAACACCTGAAATTTTAAAACAATGACTTTTTGAGAGAAAACATACTCTCACTTTATGACTAACAAGTATTGCGACTAAGTCCTTCCTTGGGATTGGACAGCCTCCTACAGTAGCTGATTTAAAGGGGGTGGGGGAGGCGACCGCCCCCCCCCTTGGAAAGAATAAGTCTGAATATTTATACAGTAATCTTCCACTAAATAAATTAATGGCATAAATATTTTTCTCATTTTGATTTTATAAATACGATCGGTCATAATAATTTTATGAATTCAAATAAAACATTCCAGATATATAACGTCATAACAACGCCCCGCACTCCCCTCGTCAATTGTCTATCTTGTTTACATCAGCTGGCCCAAGTACAAGGTTTATTTTACATTTTACAAACTGTCCGTGGACAGTAAAAATGCCGCTACGAACGCTCTATTCCCAGCCGCTAACTACATGCCACATCCGCGCATGCGCCGGCTAGGCACGTCGGCCATTTTGCAATGACCGGAAAGCTCGTCTCACGTTTCCATTTGCAAATTGCATAATGTTCTTAAAAAATGTTACAGTTTTAGTCACTTGTGTATGAAACAACATTGCAGTTTTAGAGCATAAATTTTCACATTTGACTCCTAATTATTCAAAATTTTCTCCGGGGGAGGCCTTCCCCGACCTCCTTGCCTGGCGGATATTCCATACGCTCCGAAAGTATCCCCTTCCAAAGTTCTGCCCCCCCCTAAAATAAAGCCTTAAATTCGCGCCTGGCCTCCTTGTACATTATTTTCTAGTACTTTGATTTGACCTTAAAATAAAATTTTCGGGCACGCACTTTTACATAATGTACAATAAAACCCTTTTTTCTCCCTCAAAATTTCAGAAGTTGTATGAGAAATACGTCAAAGGCAAAACAGTAAACGTTTTGTTAAAAGAACTCAAATCTGTTACAAATGAAAACATCGCGCAAAGAAATCACCTTACAAATACAATTTCAGGACTTAAAAGACACATTGCCAGGGAGGTTGCGCAACCAACAACGGAAAGCGTTTTGCATCAGGTATGTGATCCATCAAAGACGTTACATTGCCAGAGAGGTTGTGCAACCAACAACGGAAAGTGTTTTGCATCAGGTATGTAATCCATCAAAGACGTTACATTGCCAGGGAGGTTGTGCAACCAACAACGGAAAGTGTTTTGCATCAGGTATGTGATCCAGCACAGACGTTAAAATGAACTGGCATATCTAGGACAACGATTTTTTTCTTCTTCTTTAACGTCTATTCCACATTTCGGTGGAGGGGGGGGCCCGCTCTGTGAAATTGCTACGGGCACCGCGGAAGGTTGCAATGACACATTCCTGGAATATTGACTTTATTCTAAAAGTCCTCAAAAAAAGTTACTAAGAAACTAACAAAAATATGACACCAAAAATTCTTCTCCGTGATATGGGGTTGTATCCTTAGTAGTTCAATTGGTTGAGGCGGTAGATTCGTAACCAGGAGGTTTTTGGTTCGAATCCAACTCCACTGGTCACAATCACAATAGATATATATAGGTATATATATATATATAAAGGTTTCAGTGATTATTGCAATCAATCTCAATAGAGAACTACAACCAGTTCAATAATAAAAAAAATTGGCATGTATGATGTTCAACTTAAATTTGGAGTATATCCTCTAAAAGCCCAGTGTCCAAAACTTTGGACATTCATTTTGTAGGCCTAAAAGCGTATATTTGTACCTTGTAGTCATAAAGACTCAGTGCCCAAAATTTTGGACATTTATTTTGTAGGCCTAAAAGCTCAAAACTTGAAGTTGAGGTCTTTTGGACCATGAACATTCAATTCATATTGTCCATTTTTCAATAATTACTAAGATTTGCAGAGGGTTAAAAAATGTTCCAAATTTTGCATTATTGCAACAACTCAAAATGTCCAAAATTTTGGCGTTTAATCTTACAAACCGCTTAGTAGCTTTGGGCTTTTTGGCTAACAAAATAATTGTCCAAAATTTTGGACACTGGGTCTTTAAGCCTACAAGGCACAAAAAGTCTTTGAGCCTTTAGAGGCTATGTATTATGTAAAAGTACATTTTTTATTTCATGTTCAAAAGAAACAAAAGACACATCTAGATCATAATGAGGAACTGAAAATATATTACAAACAAAAAAAAGACCAACTGGATGTAATACACAGCAAACTAGCAGATGATGGAAGTCACATAGCGGCGAAAGACAAAGTTAGAGCCATAGCTGATAGCAACGCTGAGATTCATAATCAATGCACAGAGAAAATTAAGGTAGGATGTAAAATGAGCGTTGTTAGCTTTTTATACTAAAATCGATGTCTGCTTTACAAAAAAATTATATTAAAACACTCAAAAAGCTGAGCGTGATGGTAGTTATCAAACCCTCGCGCGATGCTGTACAAAATAACTAAACATGATACTGACCATGAGAACAAAAAATCGTTCTCATGGGCGTACGCAAGGGGGCCCATAGGGCCCGGCCCCCTCTAAATTTTCTGGAAAGATACACTAGATAAAATGAGTTTCAAACGGTATAGGAAAAAGTTGAATTTATTAAAATAAGCAACGTTAACTACAATTTTTTTTTAATATTTAGATTAGAGCCTCACCCAGCCTCCCATATTGTATGAAATGTACAGGAGCCAATTTGATACCACATAATATTTATGGAGGTGTACGGAAAAATTTCAGTGTGTGTATTACTTCCGGCGCCGGCGTAACTCATGATCTGGCGGATGTAAGTCAATCTGTGGGTCAGGGGCAGACTGAGGCTCCAAGTGCTCACATATTTTTTCTCGCACATATTTTCCATGTATTTTTCTTTCAAAATAATGCCCCACAATGAACCGGGGGCCCATTGGGGCCCACATATTTTTCTCGCACTTATTTTACATGTATTTTTCTTTCATGTTTTTGCCCCCTCCCCCGATTGGCCCCCGACGAACTGGGGGTAGGGGCCCGTTGGGTATTTGTCTGGTGGCCCAGGCCGCCCCTGCCTTTGTTTCTCAATGATCGAGACAGTGTAAATGTAAAGTGTGTATGTACATCAGATAAGTAAAGGTAAATAAAATGTCCCCAAGAGTATGCTTTGATAAAATAGAAAAATTGGTGATTCCTATTGAAAAACTCTGCCAATGTGACACCAGGGTTTATTATTTTTCTGGCAAAAAAATTTGAGGGGGGTTCTCGTGATGATTCCAAATCTGGGGCGTAATTAGACCCTAAATTTGATATACCTACCAAAATTGAAGTCTCTGGCTCTTATCATTCTCTTTTTAGACAGGATTATTGAAAACCGGTTTAAAGCGGTAAAAACTGCCAGCGGTATATTTGATTGCACCCAAAAGTTTTGGAGCTAGCTGAGACCCCAATTATGACATAAAAACAAAATTTCAAATCTCCAGCTCTTACCATTCTCCTTTTAGACAGCGATACTGGAAACCCCTAAAAAGCGGCAAAAATCACCAAGGGTGTATTCGATTGCACCCAAAAGTTTCGGGGCACAACTAGAGCCCAGATGAGACCTATATACCAAATTTCATCTAAATCGGTCAACGCTAAGTGGCAAAAGTGCTCATCACGACGTACGGCGGACAAACGGATTTTTTTATTCGATTTTTGGATTCTACGTACCTTGAAACGTATAATATTAAATTTTGAGGGGGGGGTAATTTTTTTTCCGTGACGATTCCAAAGGTTCATTATTGAAAATAATACACCAAAATCAAAAGATGGAATTAAAATTTGCAACTTTAAAAAAAAAAAAATCAAACTGTGAACACACCAAAAGAATCATTGATAAGAACAATGAAGAATGCCACTTATTTTATGTTAAAATGTCAAGCCGTTCTCGAGATATAAGAGTGGTTCACAAATTGAAAACCACCCTGTAGATATGATATATACGAGGTGTGTCCGAAAAGTATCCGACCTGTCTTCATATCTCCGCATTGGTGATATTATGCGTCATTTTCTAGTTCACGGCAAGTCAATCGACGATCACCTTCAATCGCACACGCTCGATGTTTTCCGGTGTTGTTGTCGGCAAAGTTCGGTCAGAACGAGGGTCACTGTCAACAGATGTGCGGCCATTTTTAAATCGCCTATACCACTCCTTTATCGGTGTTTTTCCCATACTTTTGTCCCCAAAGGCCTTCTGTATCATTTCAATCGTCTCCGTACAACTCTTGTCGAGATTGAAGCAAAACTTGATACAAATTCGTTGATCTGTTCTTTCTGTAATTTTCAACAGTAAACGAATGCGACGAACAGAAAAAAAACTTTGGACATAAACACACGCCGCGCGCAATCCAAGGCGTCCAGCCGGTAACTACGGTATTCAGGGAGTACGTGAGGGTCTACTGGTTATGCTCATACCCTACAGAGGCCGCTTGAGCGCTCTAGCGCAAAGATATGAATGCAGGTCGGATAATTTTCGGACACACCTCGTATATAAATAAAATCGTGAAAAAAAGATCAAGTTCCAATGACTCTTTCAAAATGTTCCGCCCATGAAATGATGAACGGAGTGATATCTATTATTGAGGCTAAGTTTTTGACAGCGCAGAATCGAAAAATACAACAATGGCCACCATTTTACAAACTTGCCAATGGTAAAGTCGATATTAATTTAGAGCATTTAGTGCAATTATAAATTTAAGTGTGAGATGAATAGCAAAAACAGTAAAATAATAATGTACTGAACCCATATACTGAATCAGCAGAGTTTTTTTTTTCAGGAACTAAATACTATTATTGAGAAATTAAACGAAGAATTGTTTCAAATTAAAAAACAAAACATTCACAAGAGCAAAGATAATTTGGAAAAATAATCATCAACATGAAAAAAAACAACCGGGGCCTTTTTTTTGCGAATCAATTTTGGTCCTTTGGTACTTAAAATACGTCGTTTACTCAGCATCACGATAGAACGCAATTGATAAAACTGCACTTGCACTTATTCCAGCAAAGTGATTGTTCTTTCAGTGTGGACCTTACGGGATAAGTATTTTAAAAATAAGTCATGAATCCAGATTTTCTGAAAAAAAAAATTATTGCAGATTTATTTTAAAATGTTCCTCAGATAATTTAAAGAAAATCCCAGGTTACCGAGACGGTCAATATTCTAGCGCCTCGATAGCATAGTGGTTAAGCGCTCGTCTGGTAAAAGGAAGAGTGTGGGTTCAATCATAGTTTTCTCATTGATTTGAGTATTTTTTTTTTTTAAATTGGCTTAACGTCTCTTTAACATCTATTGGTCATTCAAGACGGGGATTTACCATCCATTCGCTGGAAACATGCAAACCAGCTACCCACATTGACCTCACCCAGCCTGGGCTGACCCGGAAGAAAGCCAGCATCACGAGGGCGCGAACCCACGCGGACAGCCACATCGTACAACCTCGCTGGACGTTGCTTAACTTCAGTGATATAATGGGAACTGGTGTATTCAACGTGCCATAGTCGCTGGCTGATTTGAGTATTGGACCACATACAACGTACAAATAGAGCTCTAAGGGTTGAGTAGTAGAACATTTCTCAGGCATTAATATCGTTTAGAGGTAACCTTCCACTCAAGAGAAAAAATTTTCGGCGATCAGTATTCTTGTCACCGAGGCATCGCCGCGCCCGTTGAACGAATCATACATCAGTGCATGGATCTGTATTCTTTTCAGCGAGGCATGGTCGTAACCTAACCCTACGTAAAGCGAGTAAGAATCACTAAATCGATTTTAAAATATTGAAGGAACATTTTAAAACAATCCAACCACAGGTTTCTATCTTCAAACACAAAGATTCGATAAAAGCTGCGTCGAACCCTAATGTCGGTATTACAAACTTATCGGTAGGTATCGTAACAATGAATTACGGTAACGGTAATTTAATATTTATATATAAAAGTAAGCTACTTATTGAGTAGATGGAGATTAGTTAAAAATAACAACAATAATTGTAGAATAAATTAAAATTAAAATATTATAATGGATGGAAAATATTTAAAATATAAACTTTTAAATTAATTAATTGATTAATTAAATTGTAAAAATACATTTAACAAAAATAATCTATTAGAGATTTTTTTTATTAAATTACTNCACATATGACTCATCCACGTGCAAATACTTACTGGCTTCCTATTATTATGAATGTACTATGACTGATCCACGTGCAACTACATACTGGCTTTCCATTACTGTGGATGCACCTATGACTGAACCACGTGCAACTACATACTGACTTTCTATTACTATGTATGCACCTATGACTGATCCACGTGCAACTACATATTGGCTTTCTATTACTATGGATGCACATATGACTCATCCACGTGCAAATACTTACTGGCTTCCTATTATTATGAATGTACTATGACTGATCCACGTGCAACTACATACTGGCTTTCTATTACTATGGATGCACCTATGACTGATCCACGTGCAACTACATACTAGCTTCCTATTACTATGAATGGCACCTATGACTGATCCACGTGCAACTACATACTGGTTTCCTATTATTATGAATGTACCTATGACTGATCCATGTGCAACTACATACTGGCTTTCCATTACTATGGATGCACTTATGACTGATCCACGTGCAACTATACATACTGGCTTTCTATTATTATGAATGCACCTATGACTGATCCACGTGCAACTACATACTGGCTTCCTATTACTATGAATGTACCTATGACTGATCCACGTGCAACTACATACTGGCTTTCCATTACTATGGATGCACCTATGACTGATCCACGTGCAACTACATACTGGCTTCCTTTTACTATGAATGTACGTATGACTGATCAACGTGCAACTACATACTGGCTTCCTATTACTATGAATGTACCTATGACTGATCCACGTGCAACTACATACTGGCTTTCTATTACTATGTATGCACCTATGACTGATCCACGTGCAACTACATACTGGCTT